>JAMKPZ010000198.1:0-132931 GCA_024699675.1 Amphibolis antarctica
TTAAATGTTAGTACAATAGAAGAATAATTAAATCAAATATTTGATTTATACACACAAAGATATGGATTAAGAATAGAACATTCTCCTCTACCAATGTCCACAATACCAAAATCAAATGTTGGACCATCTTTAGATTCTTGGGCATTTTTATAAGATCTAATATTTGACGAAGATATTCCAATATCATCATCATGTAATTATAATCCTATACTATCTAGACAAGAATTAATTACTTTTAACGCAATGAATCATCAATCATTATTATTTACTCAACATTCTAACTTAAATACGTTTGATGTCTTAGATTGGTAGAGGCAACAATTACTGATTTTTCCAATATTATCAATAATGACAAAGAATTTATTAACAATTCCAGTGTCTTCAGTAGCTTGTGAACAGATTTTCAGCATAAGTGGCAACGTACTTGATGACCGAAGATGTAAGTATAAAGAAGATATAATAGAACTATTAATGTGTGTAAAAGACTGGGAGTTTGTTGCATTCCATGAACAAGATGAAGTTGAAGATTTTACATAGCAACTTACAAACTTAAATATTTCATAATTAAAACATTTTTATTTTTATTTTTCAATTTGTAATTTTTTTAAAATGTAATTTAATTTTGTTGTAAAATTTATTTAAATGTAATTGTAAATTTGTAATAATGTAAATATAAAATACGTAATCATTAATAAATAAAAATTTAATTTAATTATATACATTGTTGTTTGATTGTCTCATTTATTAAGTTGTTGAAATGTTGAATACTTGAATGTTGAATTAAATTTAAATATTGATGGTTGAACACTTGAACGGTCGTTTGCACAGGTGGGTGGGCTAGGGAATTGTGCTTGGGCCGATAGTCGGGTCATTGGGTCGGAAGCCGGCTCACATTGTCGGGTCCCACCTTCCCGCCCGAGGGGGAAGGCCGGAAGGGCGAAGGCCACGGAAGGCCGTGCGAGCCAACAGGGACCACGGGTTGAACGGTCGCGTGGGCGGGAAGGGGGTGAACCATGAACGGGTCGTGCGATCGGCGGGGGAGACGAGCCGCCGGGTCTTGGATAGGTTGTTGGGTCATTGGGCCGGCCATCGAGTCGCAGCGTCGGGTCTCAAGAAGAATCGTGTTGGTCAAACTTGTATCATTGACTAGTACAAATAGTATTTTTTCGTGCCATGAGTCGTGCCTGGATTGGCCCATTGATGGTGTAGACCGTACCGACACGACATGATTGACAAGTCTATAGGCAAACACACCCTTAATCAAATAATCCAATCTTTTAAGTACAAACATGTCACTATTTTAGTCCACATATTTTGCTAACCTTATTATCATTTGTATGCATCCTACGAAACTTAAGTTTATTTGAGTTTATCATATTTCAAATTCAATAGTATTGAATATTGATGTGCTTTAATCTAAAGTAAATAAAAAAAATCTTTGTTCAAAATGAACTGCATTTTGATTATCAACAAATAATGTTAACTTATCTCGCATAGTCTTAAGTTTTGTGTTTATGATATTTTTGTGTACTTTCTTAGCCATTATTTATGCATAATTGATAATTATTAGATGTATTTTCATTGCAATTATTATAATTTCATAATTGATTATATTTTAAGATTTTTATGCATAAAAAAGTTAAAAGTGATTAATTTCCAACAAATACAACATATTTGCATACCTCTTGTTTAGTTGTGGTATTTTAGTACTTTAATTTAAAATATTGTTTCACGGAAGATATTTTATAATCGCAAAGATAATTGAAATTTCAAGAACTTAATTGGAAATTACACATTAAAGAAAGAATTTTAGCGTGGTAAGAACATATTTATTGTTTAAATGGAGAAATATCATTGGTGAAGAATAAGAGGATGGTAAAGTTTTTAATTTCCATTTCGTTCTTGAATTGCATTTTGATTAAGTATGTTTAAATAAGTGATTATAAGTGCTAATTACATAATAATGGAGGAACTTAAATGCAAACCCTATGCCCAATGTCGCTCACTCTCTCCCCGATTCTTCTCTTGCGCGGGTAGAGGCGGACGCCGCAACTTCTCCGTTCTCCGCGTATCTTCCACGCGGGACTTGCTGTTGCTGCGTGGATCGACGGCGGCGAGGATTCCTTGTACGAGTGTTGTTGCGCGCGTGGAGAGCGTTTCGCCGGGGGGGGGGGGGGGGTGGGGGTTGGGAAACAACACTAAAGGCGTGATTGCACCTCCGGCGACAGCACTACGGTGGTGGAATTTCTGTTTTCCATTTATTCTTTAATTTCAGTAGGAATGCTCATGATTTGTTTGAAAATTAGAATACATCTCCCATGTTTTTGATTAAATCTTGATAGAACTACGTATTTTAATTAGGTTTGCATCTGTTTATGTATTTGTAGGTTAGACTTGTAGTTAGGGCAGTTTTGCTACTGTTTAATTTTTAGCAGTTTCTAGTTATTAACATTAGGTTAAGAGTGTAGAACATAATTTATTTTTGCAATATAATTGGCACCATGCGCTTGTGTTATAAATGTAAAATTACACAAATTTTTGGCACCATTGCCAAGGAACTTGATGAAAATCACATTAGGAATTCTCTTTGTAGTGCTTGCTTTATTTTCTGTTTCTTAGCTTTTGGCACCAATTTTAGTTTTCCTCGCTTTTGAGTAATTTTGTTTACCCTTTTTGTTTTTGGTTTGTTGCTGAAATCTACTGTTTGAATGGTGAAGTGCTCTGTTAGGTGCAGCAGGAACTCGACTTCGTTGGTTTGTTTCCCATAGATACAACTCAGATTTCATAGAAGATGGTGAAGAGAAGCAAAAGTTAGTCAAGATCGTGCTTTTCTTTTCAATTGACTAGGCTTACGAATCACTATTTTGATTTCTTGGATGTGGTTTTTTGTTGTTCTAGAGAGTAAGAGCAAGAGGATTACTTTGAGGAAGAAGCACAAGATTATCAGGAAGGTGAAGGACCACCACAGGAAGAAGGCAAAAGAGGCCAGGAAGCTCGGGTTTCATCGGAAGAAGAAGGTTGAGAAGGACCCAGGCATCCCAAATGACTGGCCATTCAAAGAACAGGAGCTTAAGATGCTTGAGTTAAGAAGGGAAAAGGCAATTGAGGAGTTGGAGCAGAAGAAAGCTGCCAGGAAGGAGAGGGTATGCTGTTTATATATCCTGTTTGCTCTCATTCCTATATTGCTTTGCACATATATTGTCTAAAGTGGTGTATTGTCCAATGCTGTTGTAATTTTCAGAATCTATTATTTTTGAAACATTATAGTTTGGTTGAATTGTGTTCAATTGAATCTCAATGGCTGTTTAATTTGTTTTGCATCGCTTTCACAACTTGATTAGATTTTCATGAGGAAAAGTTGGAAACACAATTCGTTAGAATACATGCATACATTGTAAAATAACTTCTCAGTCCATAATTCAAAGGATTGCTTCATATGGTCAACTGACCAGTTATGCTTTGACTTTCTTCTTTGGAAATTGGATTTAACATATGAGAGGTCTCTACATCTAGCCTTGCCTCTACTTCCTTGATTGAGTATTATTTATTGTTCTTTGCAAAGTGTAGTGTCAATAGTTAACATGGGGCTTGATTCTGTCCCACAACCTCTATGTATTCCGCAATACAAGAGTTTTCATTGAGTAATTGATGTTTAACTTAGATAGAAACTCCCAATCCAAATAGCACATAGGAGTTCAAAAATTCAGTTGTTTCATATACCATGCCATATACTAATGTAATGCATTGAAAGATATAATTTGATTGTATATATTTTCGTACAATTACCAAATTTTGTAGAAATATTTTATTTCACATGTAGGCTTTGAAAAGAAAACAAGGTCTGCTTGAGAATGATGATGATCATGATATATTGCAATCAATTGTTGGCCCTTCCGATGGAGTGAATGCTACTACAAACAATGAAGAAGAAGATGGAAGAACCATGGGAAACCATGGTAAGACCACTAATTTTTAATTGTGCTGTTGACTACTATATTATGCAGTCATGTTGAATTTTGTTTTTCTTGCAGACCATTCAGAAAGGTCATTTTACAAGGAACTAGTGAAAGTAATAGAGGCATCAGATGTTATCTTGGAAGTTTTGGATGCACGTGATCCACTTGGTACTCGTTGTGTTGACATGGAAAAGTTAGTGATGAAGATAGACCCAAACAAACATCTTGTTTTGGTTCTAAACAAAATTGGTATGTGTTTAATTGCTTATACTAGAACATCAGTTAAACTTGTTGCAATGTATGTCAGTAATGAAAATAAAAAGTACAAACATAAAAGGAAAATAAAATATCAAAATATAAATAGAGGCCACATTAAATTTGACTAAGGCATCCAGTGATGAAAGTGCATCAAGGTTACCTAAGCTGATCACCTATTGAAGCCAACTACCTGGGCACTTGCATGGATTGGTCGGGTACCTTGAGGTGACAAGGCTACTAGCCTTGATACTTTACTGTGGTTAACTAAAAACAAACAGATTCCTTAGGGTTAGACTAAAACGATTGTGAAAGAAGAATATTTTTCTTCATTTGAATACGTTTCCAGGCAGATAGAAGTATCAATCATTTTTCCTTAAACAGGCAACATAATAGCATACAAATCGTAATCTTTTGTGGATAGTCAGATATGTTGCTAACTGTAGTGAAACAGGTAAGTCTGTGAAACTTCGCAAGTTGATGGATATATATCTAACTAAAGGAAATGCTTAGAAGGTTAGCACCATCCAAAGGTATCCACTTACAAATAGCCAATAAAGATGACCTTCTCGCTCTTTGTTGTCATTGACTACCACACTTCTCTCATCTTTGTCCTAGTTTTCTGTTGCCAATCCCTTTCATCAGCCTCCCTCTCTTTGTTAGCCCCCTTTTTTCCTTTCCCCTATTATCTTCTCATTTGTTTTTCACACTAGAGCCTGTTGTCACACTTCCCCTCAATAGCTGCCTAGATGTTGTGTCATCACCGCTAGTCTTGTTGTTTTTGATAAACCCTTCCTTCCTTTCCTGCCATTGTCTATAAAGCCTACCATCCTCCCTTACCATCAATGGCATCTATTGTGATCATACAACTCCCTTTTGGCATCATTGCTGTGGCTTTAGCTCCACTTCCATGCCAATTTGCAGCCTTTAGGGTTGCAGAATGTGGCAGTCAAAGAATAAAAGAAGAGGAAGGAGAGGTGGGGGTGTAGGTGACACGTGTAAGATTGAAGAAAAATTGAGAGGGGTGGGAGAATTAAATAAGGAAAGAAAGGAATGAAGAGAGAATGTATGAAAATAAATTGAAGAAGAATAAGGAAATAGTGAACCATTTGCAGAAGGAAAAAGAGAAAAAAAGGAAAAGAAAGAGGAAGGGAAGAAGAAGAATTGAGAAGGGCAGGAGGGTGAAGAAAAGAAAAAGAAAAATGGTGGAAGTTCAAAAAAAGGAAAAAGGAGAGACAAACAAAATAGAAAAGAAATGTTTAATACTCCATTGTCAATCTTCAATTAAATTAGTTGTATTTTTCCATATGAGTATGGACCTTGTAGCAATGTAGTTCTATCAAAGTTGTGTGTTATTCATAAGTTTAGCTTTAATGTTGGATAGTGTTGTCTTTTTATCGTTGTTGGATGATTGATGATGGTTGTATTAGTATTTGTAGGGATGTGTTTGTCTAAGTCTCTTTGTATGTGTAGGTAATCATATGTTGATTGAATCTAATGATTTCAACAATAAAATACTGTGTACACTTGTTAAAGTGTGGTGAAGTATGATATTACCATTTTTCTTGCTTGCACAACATTACTATTACTTTTCTATTATGTATCTCGATTTATTTATATTTGAGTCCGTTACAAGTTGGATGTTCTAGTTTGAAGAGGAGTGATGGAGAAAATAATATATTAGGGTTTTAGGGGTGTGTGTGTGTGTGTTTAGTCCCCAATTACTTTAGTGATTTATCCTCTTTGTGCAGCCTCTAGAAATAAAAGCCTTATATTTACTTACAAATAACATTCTACTTTCACCCATTTCTTGTGTTCCAACAATCACCATTACAGGTAGATTTTTTCTTCAACATAGCATTCACATGTGTGCCATTCTGATTGTTTCTTGTAGATCTTGTTCCTCGAGAAGCCGTGGAGAAATGGCTGAAGTATCTGAGGGAGGAACTGCCTGCAGTTGCTTTCAAGTGCAATACACAGCAACAGAGATCAAGTCTAGGATGGCGATCTGCATCCAAGGCTGCAAAATCAAGTAAAATTCTTCAAACAAGTGATTGTCTTGGAGCTGAACCTCTCATCATGTTGCTTAAGAATTACTCTAGAAACTGTGGGGTAAGTTGGTATTAGAATTCCAATTGTTGTAACCTTTTAGCTTTTTATTTTTTGAGTTGATATTTTTTCTTATGGATGTTTCTGGAAAACCCTTATTTCTTAAAGTTCCATGTGTATGTATATTAGCAACAGGAGGCTTAGTTATCCACTGAACTTTGCTAATGATTTGAGAAACAAATTTTTTTGGATAAAAATGAACACTAATGCAAAAGATTTAAAGATGTTGGTGATTGTGGATTCTTTAGTCAAGAAAAATTTACAATTGGAATAGGAGTAATAAAAAAGTGTTCCTAAAATGTTTTATTTATGAAAACACGATGGTCAGTTAAAAAGATATGGATATGCTGTGCAAGTTGTTGTACCCATGCCAAATGTTTTCTCTACTTGATGTTATTGTGCTGACATATTCCAATAAAGTCAATCTACTTCCACTGACACCATCTAATGCAATGTTGCTGTGATTGATCACATGAAAGTGTGAAAGTGACATGGAGACATGCTTAATAATTTGGTGGATTTGCTCAAGAATTTGAATTATGAAACTCCAAAAAATACTTTGTTCCAGGAGAAGTGCTACTTGCCTATTCCTAAATGGAAGGAATACCTTAAAAGAAAGAATTAAGTACAAAGAAAGAAATGGGAGATTCAGTTGCTATTACCAAATAATGACTGTATTATGTGTATTGACCATAGGTAAATAACAGAAGCAATATTCTCGATTATGTTGATAATATTTGTTAATGTCAAATCGAGACCCTTCTATGAATATTAAAAAAAGCAAAAATACATTTTTGCACCTAATTGGGCATTCACAAGTCTTCCAAATTCCAACAAGCTGAATAGAATAACACGTCTGTATGGATTTTGAAGAACAATCATTATGAACAAAATGTTATAGTTGCGTAGTTGTTAAGGAGAGTGCGTAAGAGCCTTTACGTCTTTTTAATGTTGGAGATTGGACATATAAGAAAGAAGTAAATACTATGTAAGGTATCTTTTTAATGTTTTCTAGCAAAGATTTTTTATATTGGTATCATTTGAACATTGTATATCTTATTAAGTTATTATTTATTGACTTTTATCACAATTTAATTTATACAATGTGACTTTTAATCATAATTTTGTGTTGCTTTCATATTTTATAAGTTAGTTTACACTATCTATATATTTATTTTTAATCATTGGTATGCGTGAAAATATATAAATAACTATACATATACATATTTTGATATAAAAAATATATTAATCAATATGGGCACCTAAGTGTTGTGTAGGTGCCCCAGTGCTAAAGGCATCCAAGGTTTATCACTTGGGCACCTTAATAACTTTGTATAAGAGTTTGTATAATATTTTCATGATACAAGTGTAAGAGGGATTAAGAAGCTGAAACAAAATGTCAATATTTATATGATCCAAATATGGTTTTGATAATGATAGGCATTCACTTGTCTGTTTTATGTTTGACCATTAATTGCTTGTGTGCCTTTCCACCATTCTTCCAGTAACATTTCTGTCCATGTTTATACTTGCAAGCAACTTCCCTTTGCTAGCGTTATTTTCCCTTTCTTTGAAATTCATTTTCTCATATTTTTCTATTTGATT
Organism: Amphibolis antarctica; assembly: GCA_024699675.1. Lineage (NCBI taxonomy): Eukaryota > Viridiplantae > Streptophyta > Magnoliopsida > Alismatales > Cymodoceaceae > Amphibolis > Amphibolis antarctica. Next base: position 7,926 of record JAMKPZ010000198.1, read on the forward strand.
TCAATCAAAAAAATCAAGTGAATGTGATGTTTCCTTGTTGGCTTTTCATAATTTCCGAGTTCAATGGGACAAAAGACATGACTGTTCATGAAACCTGCTGCACATTGATTTACATTTTCCTAGCTAATGTTCTAATTTTGGATAGGAACTTCTCCTTTTTCTCAATTCTGATTTTGATTGTTTTGTAAATATTTATCTTACTTTAATAACATATTCTCATTTTGCAGGTTAAATTGTCAATCACTGTTGGGATTGTTGGCCTTCCTAATGTCGGTAAGAGTAGTCTTATTAATAGCTTAAAAAGATCTCATGTGGTTAATGTTGGTGCCACCCCGGGTCTCACTAGATCAATGCAAGAAGTTCACTTAGATAAGAAGGTGAAGTTATTAGATTGCCCTGGGGTTGTAATGCTCAAATCTGTGGAGAATGTTGCTTCCATTGCCCTCCGTAATTGCAAAAAAATTGAAAAATTAGATGATCCCATTACTCCTGGTAAACTCCTGATTTATTAAGGAATAAATAAATTTGCACATAATGTTTCGAATTTATTTCTTTGACCAATTTTTTTCAATGTTCCTTTTCAGTTAAGGAAATTCTAAGATTGTGTGCAGCAGAAAGATTAATGGCTATATACAAATTGCCATGCTTTAATGGTGTTGATGATTTTCTTCAGAAGGTTGCTATGGCTAGGGGTAAGTTGAAAAAAGGTGGCATTGTGGACATGGAAACAGCTGCAAGAATGGTACTGCGTGAGTGGAATGAGGGTATGTTACCATGCCCCTCAAAAACAATTTAATGTGCTCCATGTCTTATTCTAACTGATATGGAAGCAACTGCAAATTGTATTGCATTTATTTTCAATCTGATATGGTTGATTTTCTTTTCAGGTAAAATTCCATATTATATGCTTCCTCCGCTTAGAGATACAGTTGAAAATATGCAATTGAGTATTGTATCTAAATATGGGAAGGAATTTAATGTAGACGAGGCTTATAAGACAGAGTCCTCTTTCATAGGCAGTCTCGCATCAGTAGATGATTTTCGTCACGTTGAAGTTCCTTTTGGGTGTTTAAATTTTGATGAACAGATGATAGAGGAGGTATGTTGTTTATTTAACTTCTTTGCTTTGTTTGTTTCAAGTATTTGATATATTTCATTATTTAACTTTTTGTGAGATGAAACAAATTCGAACAGTGTATTTAATGGTTTGCAATGCTATAATACATAAGTAAAATAAATTTGCGATGCTAAAATCCGTGTAACCTCTTCTACACTTCATGCCATGGAATCATGGAAATGCTCCATTTCAAGTTAGGCTTTCTATTGCAGCAAATTTGTTTTATTTACTTGCATTTGAAAACTATTGTTTCCAGCTTTGCAGTTATGTAGTTATCAATTAATTTCAAAATTGATTCATGCTGAATCTAAGATCCAAGACAATATTATATATGCTTGCTTTTATATCACGATGGATGGCAACGAAACAGTGAATTGTGGTTATAAATTTGTGTTATGTACATAGAATTTAACTAATTAGAAGATTTGTTTGTCGGTACCAGCCTTTTTATCTGCTTGGTATTTTTTGTTGCTCACTTTTGATTTCGTGTTTATATTTTAAAGGACGATCAGGAGGAATTCAATGCTGAAGCAGCAGCACCAATGGCTTGTGACGTAGAATGTCCTTTGGAGAAAAGATCCAATGCCAGTAGCAGACAAAATGAAAAACTCTATACTGCCGAAGGCATATTAGATCCGAATAAAAAAAGAGAAGAAAAGAAACGAAGAAAAGCTCTGAAAATAAAAAGAATGAATGCTATGGATGCTGATTACGATTTTAAGGTTGATTATCAACAAAAGCAACCTGAACCCTCTGAGCACAAAGACGAAATTGAAAGCGAGGGGGAAGATATTTCAAAAGATTCTATGGAAGGTGTTGAACTGGATCCATAGCATGATATGCCTTTTATGGACATGAATTATTTATTTAATTTCCATTTGTTAATTTCATGCTTATGGAGAATGGTTGTCTATGGATTAAGAAAAACCTGACATTTTTGTCTATGCATTACCATATCGTTAAGAGCCCCTAGCAGTGAGTGCTACTTTTAATGTATGCTAATAATTACCTACATATATATCAAGGTAAGGTATACTTAAGATTCATATTCATCTTACAATTTACAAAATAAGAATGGTTGTAAAGTAGGGACTCGGTGATTTAGTGAGTATATTTGTTGGTTGACCGCTAGATTTAACGATGTTCTGCTAAAAGTTTATCGCGAATAAAATGACAATCAGTTCATGAACTATCAGATTTTGGACAATATGGATGGTTGCCACCTAATTGCAATAAATTGTAGTGAGAGCTGAATGAATAATCTACAGGTCAACCAAAAGTGCATGAAGCCGTATTATTTCACAAGTAGATACTCAACCTTTGACGAATGGTCTATCGAGATAACACATCAGTGATAATATTAAGTAGAAAATGGATTTTCTAGTAATATTATTTTTAAACGATTTAATTAAATTTAATTAATTATGTAAATTTATTCTGAATATTATTAAGATAATACTTTAGTATCATTTTCGTATTAAATATATCCTATAAATATTTAAACTTTTCACCTCCGTTCCCCACGAACCCTCGACACCGCCCGAACTTCGGCGTCGCCGACGCTGCCCACTCACCTGCTCGCGTCGGCCGTTCCTTCTGCTCGCCTCGCTTCGCCCGCGGTGTGTCCTTCCGGTCGGCTGCTTGCGTCGCCCCCGGTCGCTCCTTCCGGTCGCCTCGCGTCTCCCGCTGCGGTAAGTCTTCATTGCCCTAAACCAGCACTGCCTTTTCCAATCTTCATTGCTCCTTTCTTCCGCTGCAAAATATCTTGGATTCCTTTGCTTTGGTGCTTATCGATTAATGTTCATTGCAGATTATGTGTATCGTACTTTGCTTTGGTGCTTATCGATTTTCATTGCAATTTTACTTGACAAAGATTCACTTTTATGATTATCGATTGAACTTTATAGGTTGCGTTAAACTTTGTTGCCTCCGCTTTGTGTATCGTTATATATTTCCTCTTTATTTCACAAAACTTCAGTGTATAATCAGTTATATCACAAATGTGGAGGGACTTATTCAGTGGCAACAAAATTGTAGAAGACGAATGAAGGTGTTGGCATGGAAAATGTGGAAGGACTTGTTCAGTCGTGTGGGGGAAAAGGGTAGTTGATATTCTTTCATTGTAATGCATAAGTATTCCAAGTAGAATTTCACTGAAGTTTGATATTTTACCCTAGCAGATAAGAGAAGTCCTTCCTGTTATCTTTTTTTTAAAAAATTTATTTTTCACTTTTGAGTGGTCAGGATAAGTTACATTAATGCATAAATGTTGTATGCCAAATAACAAGAGCTTGGATTAGGTTTGTGTATGCAGATTTTCCAGTTTGTGAGTTTTAAATTTAAAACCCTGGGTTTTTAGTTTTCTGGTTGCTCCTCTTCGACTTCCTGCATGCAACGGAGTTGCTGCAGATTCCTAATTCCCTTTCGTCGCTACTGCAGGCACCTTCCATCTCTCCGGTACATCCAGGTATACCTTTGCCCCTTACACCCCATCTTCCTGTCGCTTCACATTGATGACTAGCTTTTCACCTCGTCAATCCATGTTGGGGGTTGCAGCGTCAAATTTTGATCTCTTAATGCTATCACATGAGCATTTCATAACTGTAGATCGTGTGTTCATTTCAATCCATCCGTCATCTCTACAACTACGTTTTCATTGCTTTGCTTCACATCAATGGCCAAGTGGCTTATTCCAGTTCTGAATCAGATTTTTCTCCCACGCAAGGTACTCGTCCTTGCTGTAGAATCCCAAGAGCTTTTCCTTTTATGTTGTGTCTTTTTCTTTAGAGGCTGTAAGAACAGTTAATGTTCTCTAATTTCTTTTTTTCTTTTTTTGAATGTCACAGCTTACGCCATTTCCTCCCATGAGATACTTTTGCACCCAAATGCACCAAGAGACTATTCCAAACCACTTATTGACAAACAAGCTTTCTTCTCTTGATCGGCCATCAGGTATCCTCTTTGCAATCTCTTCGTGGAGAGAAACAAATGTAAATTTGATAACTTATCGTTACTCTGCATTACATTCTGTTAGAGTAAATCGCAGCAGAAGCAAACAATAAAAGAAAATCAAAACAAGAAGAAGCAAAAGAATACTACCAAGATTTACGTGGTTCACTCCTGAATGGAGCTACATCCACGGACAGCAGCAGCACAACACACTTTTCACTATTTAGATGTGTATTACAGAGGTGGTGGAGGAGGAAGGATAGCTACAGATCAGATTGCTATGTATTCTTCTTCCTTTCAGAATCATCTATTTATAGATGTACAAAACTTACATGGTGATAAATCACCATTAAGTTTTGGCAGCAATGAAGAGTAGTCTTCATTGCGTGACTGTAGATGGAACGCCAAGAGACATCCATGGAGGGGAACGGACGCTTCAACCAACACCATAGGAGGCTTCCTCTACAAGCGAAGGAACTCCAAGAGTGCGCGGGAGAGGAGCGGACGTTGGTTGCGCTCGACGGGAGAGGAGCGGTCGCCATGAGCCGAACCGTTGGAAGTCGGCGACCCTTCCTGGTTCCCGGTGCGTTCATCGGAAGATCGAGGGACGTGCGGTCGTTGGGGTTTCTAGCCCCGACTTTAAGTCACCGATAACACATTCACTTCAGAAATTCCATCTATATATTTTGTTCTCCCTATATTGTTGGTGCCTTTATTTGGTGCTATTACAAATCATGCTCATTTAACATTTTTCATAGAGATTTTATCAGCTAATGCTGTGTTTAATATTTCTGCTTACTGGCTTGTTTTTTAATATTTTAAGTTGATAAACTGGAACCATTCCAATCACTGGCACTCATGATATTTAAATGTTTTTTTGGGTCTCTCTATGCTCCATGAAACCAACAAGGGTACCACAATTTTTTAATCTCAACTATTAATTCGTTGGTATTTATAATTGCAAAATGGCTGTAAATAACAAGAGAACTTCATCGGTATCCATCCATGTTGCAGGCTTCTATGAAGATCTTGTGACAAGGGTGACAAATTTTCAAAATGAAGATAAAAGTTTCACGGTCTTGGCTGGTGATGTTTTTAATGTACCAATTAGAAAGGATATAGTTCACCGTGTGGTACGGTGGCAACTTGCAAAGCGGCAACAGGTATCTACTGAAATTATTACCCATTTTGATTCCTTAATTTTCTTGATTGCAAGATAAGATGGCTAAATGAAATTAAAGAGCAGAAAATAAACTTCCGTCAGGTAAATAATCAGTTGGATATAATTTTTTACTATTCTTCTGAAATTATATCTATCATCTATGTAGCCCACATAAAATACTAAGCATGAGAAAAGCAATTTAGACAAGTGAAACAAAGCAAATAATAAAGGCTATAGTATGTTAAGAGGTGTGTTTATGTTGACTATTGAAAGATTGTTGATTATCCAAATGTAAAATTTTATGTTGAATACATAAAAATTTCCATTAAACACTAGGAAATGTCAAGAAACGTGATACTGGGAAATGCATGTTCAATAGTCAACTACCAAAAATTTCCATTAAAATTTTACAAAGGTTCTTGACATTTGATGCTTCTTGAAAGATAAAAACTGATATACGATACGATAAAAAATTTCCATTTCGCAATGACATGCACAAATTGATTGTGTATCAGTGTGATAAATTTGTGCTTAAATTCAGAAAATCACTAAAAAGTACCAAAATTTGTTTTTGTGTGCAGAAACTTCAAGATTTCCGTTAATTTATTTGGATAATTTAATCTTTCACGGTTATATTTTGATTTTGCAAACTTCTTCCTTTTCTTAAGAGTTTGGGAATTTTATAGAATGGGATTGCCTAGAGAATAAAAGTGCTATTTTTTTTACCTTATGCATGGTAATATAACATCACTGGTAGAAGTACAAGCATCTCTTAATTGCAAATTGTATCCCTATTAAACGGATTTGTGATCGTTATTTGTGGGGGGTTCTATTGACAAATTCGAACAGAGATATGCAGATTCCTCTCTTTTGGGTGAAGCTTACATTGATTTTGTTGGTTCTTTCAAACCTCCCCATTCACTATTTTTCTCTATTCAATATTTTGATATCAGTTACCAACTATCTTGAGCACTTTCAACAACAATTCTTGTTGAAATCTGGGAGGAAAGATAGTTTTGTTCATCTCCATCTGTTGGCCAAAATCTAAAGGGGGTCTTAGCTTGCATAGAATTTTCTCTCTAAATCTAGTTTTGTTGGGTTAGTCACTTTGTAGATTCTATGGTTGCAGTTCTTGTGTGGAGATTATCGAAGTGAAGTGGTTTGTGGCATTGGATGGTTGTAGGCAGGAGACATGGTCACCTATGGTAAGTAGTGTATGTAGAGGTATTTTGGATACTAATGGAAGGGGCATTAGTTTTGGGAGTGGTGGGTGGGTGGGTGATTCCTTATTAGTCCTTCAGTTCCTATTGTTATATTCAATTGCATCTTCTACTTGAGTGAATGCTGCATATAGATGTAATTTTTTTTTTTCCATATAGATGTAAATTGGGTTGTGTCCAACCATGTCAGACCAACCTTGTATGGTTTTCGATGTTGTGTTGGGTCGCATCATGATGGATCTAGACCATGTTGACATGACTTAGTATGAGCATGCACACATCAACACAACATAGTTGAGTTTTTTGTCAAATTGATATACTGTTTTGCAAAAATGGTATGTTGAAACTAATTTGTAAGACTTTGGTAAATTGAATTGCAAAGTTGGTATATCGATTATAAATTTGGTATACTGAATTTTATATTGATATGTTGAACCTAGAGAACCAAGAATTGTTTGTTAAAATTGATAAATTGTTTACAAAAATGGTATATCAATTTTGTGAACAAATTTGATATAATAGATTGGTGGAAAAAGTAAAGTTTAGAATATCTTAGTTTATTTTTATTGGCTGGAGATTTACTAACAATTCTATTGTCTTTTGTATATTGTGAACAAAATTTTAACATTAGTAAAAACATTTTAAATGAAAGAAGGGGTCTTGGTTAAAGGCTGATAATTTAGAGATTTTAATGTACTTCAAAGATTGGGAACTTACCCAACGTTGTGCACGATAATAATATGATGATTTGATTGATGATTTTTCCAACATGAATATTGAAAGAAAGTCAATTTTATTGCATTTTTGACTAAAATGTAATTTTTCCTTCAAATGTAGTCTTTTACGATGAATGATGTAAAGTTTCTTTCAAATGTATTTTTGAAATATAATTAATAAATGATAATTTATTTAATTATTTTAATTTATCTATTAAATAAATTTGGTATACCATTACAAATTTTGGTATATTGATCTTTTGATTTTTAGCATATCAATTATGTGAATGGTATACAAAATTGATTACAAATTTTTAGTTTCTTAAGTTCAGTATGATGAACATAAGCTTGGTATACCGAAATTATGATACCATTTTTTATGTAAACAACATTCCATTTTTTTGACTTATCGAATTTACAGTTTGTTATACCTAAAAGCATAGCTCAACATGACCTAACTTGGTTAAATCATGCCATTGACTGATATGACACAAATGGGTCATAGGTCATGGGATACCTGGGTTGTTTCTTTTCACCCTTAGCATGATATGACTTGACATGAATAGTGCCTAAGTACAATGTCAATAGTCTGCCTGGCCTGTTTACGTCACTAGTGTTGCTGAGAATTCAAGTGTTCTAAGGCAGGGACAACATGAGATGCTTGAATCCAACACAATTTGCTTGGCTTCTTTCCTTCTTTGATACTTATGGTTCCTCTTATGCATCTTTTGATTCTTGTTCATAGGTGTGGCAAAGGCATAGTGATGGAACATCCTCAGTCAAGTTGCTATTATCAGATATTGAGATTTGAAGTTTGTTTGTACTGTGGAAAAGTTGGATCCCCTCTAAAGCTATAAGTTATTTGCTTCGTAGTTATGACATGATGGTGTTCCTAAGAAAGTTTTGCTCAAAAGGAGGAGCTTTTCACTAGTTTGTTTATGCACATTTTGTTAGCAGCAAGAGGAAGACTTTTGCTGTCCATTCTTTGGATGCCCTTCAATTAGCAAATGGCGGCTTGTGTGGTTGAGCTCAGATGTCAATAAGGTCATAGACATCAAATCATTCTGGGATATGTGGATGTCTAAAGGTGGTAAAGACACGAAAAATGGAAAGTTGTGGAATACCATTCCACTTTCAATTTAGTGGTGTTGGTGATTAGAGAGGAAGAACAAGATATTTCAAAGTAAGCGTCTTGACAATGATCATTTCATCTTTAATAGTGATCTTTTCGTGATAGTGGATAGCTATGTAGCCACATGGACTAAATCTGGTCACGATATGGCAATTATGGATGATGCAAAGTTGGTTTGGTTGCAGACTCTTGTCTCTTTATGGGCTAAGCTAGTTTCTTTCATTTTTCTTTCTTTGAGTTACCATTTTGAAGCTAAAATTTGTCTTTTCATTTTCTATTTTTTTAGATAGCCTATAGCAGGTGTAGGCCCTTCTTTTTATTGATTAAGTCCATAATAAATAACGATAACAAATTTAATATCAATAACATTCTTAGTTTAAGTCAAATATTAGGTATCAATGGTCATTATTCTATGACCAAAAATGAATAAAAAATCGTCATTAGGCGTATTTAGCCCAATGCATCTTGTTGTCTTGTGTTGCAGCCGTGGTGCTTCCTTGGTGGGTGCCATATTAACTAATGATTCAATAATTTATGAGGCAGTCATAATGTGTTTCTCTCGTTGCTTGATATGTATCTATCACTAAAAGTATTCTTCTGTTCTTGAACATCACTGTTGTGATGTCTTCAGATCAACAAGTGCTCTGAGAATGCATTAAATGCTCTTGCTTCGATTTAAGAAAAAATTCCTCCACTTTCCATGCTTAAATAAACGTCAAAATTATTTTAATGTAATTTGGCTTAAACATATGGCAGCTTGATGTTTTTTCGTAAAACATCATATCTGTAGAAATACTTGTTACTGTATACGCTGTGAATTTTTATCTAGATAATTAATTAAGATTTTTGGTAGTTACCGGAACATCTTTTGAACAGGGTACACATTCAACAAAGACTATCAGCGAAGTTAGTGGAACTGGGAAGAAGCCTTGGAAGCAGAAAGGCACTGGGAGAGCAAGACATGGGACATTGAGAGGGCCACAGGTGATACCATTTATATAGAATGTCTAAGATGATTTTTTTCCAGTGGGATTGAAGCATTGTTTGTATTTTTTTTTTTTCCAGTTTAGGCATGGAGCTACCATGCATGGTCCTAAGCCACGAAGCCATGCAATCAAGCTGCAAAAGAAGGTCCGACGTTTAGGTCTAAAAGTTGCCTTGTCAGCCCGTACTGCTGAAGGAAAGGTAAACTTGTTTCAATACATTTCTGCTGGTATGACATATCCTTGTGTTCTTGAGTGTGCTTATACACGTTTTGGTGAAATTGTACACTTTCCACAAAGTAAGATGTGATATAGCCTCAAAAATTTTCTCATTTCATGTTTCTATTCACAAAATGCTCTTCATGTTCGAACGAATTAATTCTGCAACACAATTTGTTTAGTTTTTGGCAATAATGAGGCTAGGTCCAAGTATTGTATAATGCTTTGAGCGCAAACTTATAGTTGGTGATGAAACTTATTAATCTGATTTATATTGTCGCCTGGTTGTAAATAAAATTAGTGTGCAGTCGGATATACATGTTTCTTATAATGATGAATTTTGAACTCGTAATTTCTGTTAATTTTTAGATATTGCAGATTCAACTGTGTAACAGGGACAAGCCAGCATGTACACATCTCTCATTGTTTAAGTTATATTTAGTATGAATAAAAATTGTTGCTTGGCTAGGTTGATCAATGAAGGTTGTCATTTATGAATTGGAGAGATGAATTATTATGTAATGGCAATCATGATGGAATATTGATGCTTGGAATGATTTTGGCATTTACTTAAATTGTCCATTTTCTTGTGTTTGTAGAAGCAAAACACATTAATGTCTCTAAATTTTACCCTATGTTACTACTGATGGAGTGATTACCAATCCATACTTCCATGTCATGTTTCTTTGGGGCTTAACTAATTCTGATGTTTTACAGCTTCTTGTTTTTGATAATTTGGAGGTTCCAACCCACAAGACAAAGCACATTGCTAGCTGCATCTCTCAAATGGAGAACACAAAGAAGGTATTGCTGGTCGATGGCGGCCCCGTCAATGAGAAGCTCAAGCTGGCTGCAAAGAATTTGCATTATGTAAACGTGCTGCCTACCATTGTAAGTTTTAAGTCAACCTTCTGTGGTTGAGCTTTTCTGGGCAACCGTCCTCATTCCAACTTTGTTTGCAGGGCCTGAATGTCTATGACATCCTGAAACATGACACACTTGTGATGACAAAGGATGCTGTTGACAAGATTGTTGAGCGGATGCATACCCCCATCAACCGCTGAGATAGCTACAGTATATCAGCTGGAAGGCCATTAGAATGGTTAGTTGTTCTGAGTCGTGTTGTATGATATTTGGCCCCAACTTATTAGAACTTGAAACATTTAGAAGTTTGTCTACATGGACACTACAATTGTTTGAACCTGGAAAGGCCTTGCCAACACAAATAGACATCGGAGAATATCTTTTGAAATTTTCCTTAATATCTTTAGACTGGTGAAAGTAGGCTAAGCCTCTCTTTACTTTTTGTGGTGGCATCAGGAACACTTACTTGAAAACTGTATGTTTATTGCTATGTCGTTATCAAACTCGGTGTGTACAGTTGATCTCTTGATGGTCGGTTTTCTAGTTTGGACAAAGGAGGATTAACATTGGGTTGGTTGATTGATAGAAGCAAAAAATTATAAATTATTTGTAAACGTGAATCTTAAAGATAACTGGTTGTGATGCAGCGTATTGTATTTTAAATGTAATGAAAAGAAATTAAGTAGTGGCAGTACACCTTAAATATAATGTTTTTATGTTAAGGATCCACATTAACATTTATATGCAGTTCTCATATGTTGTTATGCCATGAAATTATAGCTTAGGGTAATCAAACCAAGACCATGTAACTAAAACAATAGAAAATTTTAGAGTTAAGAAAAAACTAGAATTACAGAAAGATATCTTAGAATCCAAAAATATTTAAATTGAGTAAGTTAAAAACTAAATATGGACAGCGTAAGCTCAACAAAAATAAGAATTACAATGAAAGTATACGATTATATGATTTTTAAGTACTTGGAATTTATAATACTTAATGATAGTGAAATTAAAAAATAATATTCATAAAATCTAAAGATTGATGAAACGAAAAACATTTTATATATCTATATTTATATATGTATGAAACTATTTTATATTGTGTGAAATTTTAATTTAATATTAATTAATATCAAATTGAGAGATTTATCGTGTAGTAAGTTCGCTACCAGACTATTCAAAAGTCCTGAATTCTTTTTTTTTCAAATATTTTCGTTTAAGCAGTCCACGAGTTTTTTGTCGTAGGTCGTAGGTGAGACTTTTCAAAATTTGCGGCCGTGCTTCCTTTTTCTTTCTTTTTAAAATTTTTTTTTTAGATCATCTCATCTAGAGTACACGTTCAGGACTTTATATGAGATGAATTTATAGTAATTTTTCTCTAAACGATTAAAAGAAAATTGATCTCTTTTGTAAAATATTGAACAACGAAAGCACGTGTTCGAAAATCTAGAATTTTCCACGTGTTAGTGCAGTTTCGTCGCCACTCGAGTAATGTTTTTTACTTGCGAATTTAGAAAATATTGTTGGAAAATTTTGGATTACGGTGGAAAATCGTTATCATAACTTTCGAGTATTTACGTAATCATGATGACGTCCAATTCATAATTGCCGTGTGCATATTTAATTCTCTGAAAGCGTAGGCAATTATATATAAAAAAATATTCCAGTGAATTTAACTTTTAAACGTATTTCACGTTTAAATTTATTAAAAATAAATAAAATTTTAAATGACCACAAAAAAGTTATCAATGTACGTCTACGTAAATTTTGAAACCTTAATTCTCAATCCAACTATCATTTATTTATAGAATAGTGTCTTATTTTCTAACTTTTTTATCCTTTTTCTATTTTCGATATGGAAGAAAATAAACGTTAAAATAAAATATTTACGAAAAAATTCAAGAGAATTAGGGTTATACAATTGCACTAGATTTTTCTACACTAGCAAAGTTCGGGTTATAAGTCTTTATTAGAAAGAGTAAAGACATCGTGCGTTGATGCAAAATTACAAATATATTTTTTCAGGTTTGCGTTTCTTGAAAAATAATAATAATAAATTTAAATTTTAAAAATTTTGAAATAAAAAAATTTATAAAACTATTTTTACAAAATTTAAGAAAATTTAAATTTATTTTTTAAAACATTAAAAATATTTTAAATTTTTAATATTTTAACAATAAAAAAGAAAATTTGAGTCCGGAAAGTTAGAGAGAAATAGAGACATTTGTACATACCATGGAAAGTTCAGAAAATTCAAAAATTATACAATTTTTTTAAAATTTCAAAAATTATGTATTTCTTGAAAAATCATGAACTACTCGTTAAATAATTAACAATCATAAGTATTACATTTATCATGAGATTACAAAATTTCATAATATTAAAAAATCTAAAAAATTCCCAAAAAATAGTGAAAAATACCGAAAAAAAAAAAAACTGACGGCGCGGAGGGGCGGAGAGGGGGGAGGACGCGCGCGGAGGGGCTGGGACGATGCGCCCGGAGGGGGGGGGGGGCTGGGGAGGAGGGGATGACGCGCGCGGAGGGTGGGGAGGACGCGTGCAGGGGGGCGGTCGCGCGCGGAGGGGAGGTGGGGGGGGGGGGAGGAGACGGAAAGTGCGATTTCAGAGGCGGGGAGGTGGGAAAGCTGGAAGTGGTGGGGAGGAAAATTTGAGTTTTCATATGGACAGAATGTTTAACTTTTCGTTTTAATTTTTTTATCCGTACAAACACTAAAAAGTTAGGAAATACTTTCTTAATTTTCATCTGGACGACACAAATCCCTTCTAAATGGATTTGTTGAAGGCAGGATTACTGTAAATGCTTTTGACATGATATTTTAGGTATTTTTTATAAATTTATATAAAAGTCTTATATTTAAACTATAATATATAATCGATTCATTAAAAAATAAACTAAAATATCTGTGCATAATATTGAAAGTGTCTTTCGTAAATTTTTAAATAAAATTTAAAATAGAATTGGCTCATAATAAAATAAAATAAAATAAATATCACGCCGTGGCTGTGGACGTGACATTTACAGTTTTTTGTTCGAAAAATATTTACCGTATCTTAACTAATGCGCTTGATGTTGATTCGAGAAGGTCGACATGTAAGAATAATAAAATTTCATATATTATTATTATATATATTTTTATATATAAATTTTTATTTTATAATTTATTATATAAATTTAATTTATTATTTTACTATTTTAACTTTAATTCTTTACTATGGTTAAAATTAACTTTACACTAATGACGTTGTTACCAAACCAAAGTCTAAAACAAGCATTTTCTTCTGATTTTCAACTATTTGTTGTTATAACAAATTTTGACTGAAATTAAAAATATTTTGAATAAATATTTCGTATTATTTTATTTCAGAATCATAGAATAAAAAAAAGACTTTAGTCCAATTCTGCATTGTTGGATTTTGACTGAGTAAATTACACGAAACATGATTTTAACATTCAGAAAAAAATCGAAAAATATTCTTGATAAATTTGGTAAATTGACGTAAAATTTTACAATTTTTACTAGATGTAAGAATTGTGATTTTACGAAAATTTTAACTTACGAAATGAATTTGAATTTGTACTTTTAAAATTAATAAAAATAGTAAAAAATGTAATCATTATTTTTTGTCATTTTATATAATTTTATATTATTTTTGAAAGTGCAAACTTATCTGTCGTGTTAAAAATTGAGGCTAATATTTTAAACAAGTTTTGCGCAACGACTAAAATCTTATAATTTTTATTATGTTAAAATCAACGTAAATGGTTATGATGTTACAAAAGACCTTCTAAAATGAATTCAAAAATACGTCTTTCGAAAACAAGATTAATATTTAAAAAATTATTTTTAAATGTTTTTAGTAACTTCATTAATGCATCTTTTATTTATAAAAAAAATTAATGAAAAACATTATTAAGAATTTATAAAAATTTACTTTACAATACTATTTGTTTGCATAGAAAACGATAAAAAAAAAGGGTACATTCTCAGCATTTTCTAGTTAAGGTTGCATATCAAAAGTATTGTTTTTTTGTTTTTTCAGAAAAAAGTATGATATTTTTAAAAAAATTATGTAATGATTAAAGTCTTAACATTTATTAAGTTAAAAATTTAATGCTGCAGGATAAATTCCAAAACGCCACGTCGAAAATCGAGACCTATAGAAGAACCTTGACGAGCAAGAAAAGCAGACTGGTGGGGGCCCACCGGGCTGGACCTGAGCCGCTGGGCCCCTGCGGTGTGACGTTCGGGCGAACCCAAAGTCAGATTTTATTAAATTAACTTAAAGGATTCGTATGTCTGAAAAAAAATTTAAAAAATTTTAAATTTTATGATTTACAATAAAAATATAATAATATTAGTTTAATTTTATAAATAATAAAAAATATAAAATTTATTTAATAAATATATTATAAAATATTATAGTGTAGAGTGAAAAATGTGATTATATAGTTTCAACATGTATATACACATATTATTAAGATTTCGTTTGATTTTAATTTTTTTACTATTAAAATTATTTTTAATAATAATAATAATAATAATATATAAATTTTAATTTATAAATTTTAATTATCAAAATAATTATATAATTTTAATTTTATTTACAAAATTAATTTTAACTTTAAATTTATTAACTCTCGGTAAAAAAAACGGTTAACAAACAAATCGTAAAATATCGATGCACAGATTATTGTATTTTTACTTAATTTTTGTAGACCATGTTATTGTTAGCTTATTATTTTATATAATATTAATTATTATTTTATTATATTTATAAAAGTTAAATTAAAATTATAGATTTATAAAAAAATTTCTTAATTACTAAGATATCTTATTATCGATTAAAATTACCGTGGATAGAAACGAAGGAGCGATGACGACGGCCGCTTGGCGGGTCGTACAAAAACAACCCAAATGGTGGGAAACTTCCGGCCTCTCAACTCTTCTCCTATATTCGATCTCTTTGCCTCTCGTCTCCGGAGTCGCCGCCGCTACTCCCAGTACACACGTAAACCCCTCCCTATCGGTTCGCACCTACGCCATCTGTCAGTAGCCAGATCGGCTCCCATGGGCGCCGTCGGGCCTGTTGCGGGAGGATCCGGCTCCGTGACGGACACTGTCACATGTGGTATTAGTGAGGGGAGAAGGAGGGGAGGGAGACGGTCGTCCTCGTCGTCCTTTTCCCGCTGGCCTCCCGGGTTCCGGTTCCATCCCACGGACGAGGAACTCGTTCTCTACTATCTTAAGAGGAAGATCTGCAGGAAACGGATCGCGGATGGGATGATCGGAGTCGCGGATGTTTACAAGTGGGAGCCTTGGGATCTGCCAGGTATTGTCTGTTCCTTTTTTTTCCCCCCGATCTGTTGTTTGGTTCCAGCAACGTATTTTGTGTGCTAGTGAGTACGAAAAGGTTTGAAGAGTAAAGGATGACGTTTAAAGTATTGGAAAGTATGGGAAATTGGAGGAAATAGTGGAAATTTTGACTTATTATTTTCCATCATTCCCATCATTTATTACTTTCTAAAGTGTTTTTTCAGGGGAAATTCTAGTTGGTTGTTGGTTCCAATCAATTGTTAGCTGCCTCTTCTGTGATTATGTAACTATGTTTTATTCACTCTGCTGTTTTTTCCAAAATTTACGGTCTTTTGACAAATGAAAGCACGCACTATGCTTCACTTACTACTGTGCGAGAGAAGCCCATCTATTTTATTCTCCTGTATTTTTGTGCATGTCGATTCAGCTGTGGGTGGTTGTTGGCTTTTCGATTTTCCGTGGCTTGTATCTGATATTAGAATCTTGTTCACCCGAATTCACAGAGAAATCAATCCTTCAGACTGGGGATAAACAGTGGTATTTCTTCAGTCCTAGGGACAGGAAGTACCCAAATGGATCTAAATCAAATCGAGCTACAAAATCTGGGTACTGGAAGGCTACTGGGAAGGACAGAGCTGTATCCCATAAGTCTCGCACTGTGGGTATGAAGAAGACCTTGGTATTCTACCAAGGACATGCTCCCAAGGGAAAAAGGACTGATTGGGTGATGCATGAGTACAGCATAGAAGAGCAGGAGCTCGTCGATTACAAATGCGTGCGGGTAAACTAGCTTGATTCTCTCCTCTTGCTTAATAAGTCTTCACTGTCATATTTTAGAACCTTTATCAAATTTCCTCTTCTCATTTTTCTTGCAGGATTGTTATGCACTCTATAAGGTTTATCATAAGAGTGGGCCGGGACCCAAAAACGGGGAACAATATGGAGCACCATTTAGGGAGGCTGAATGGACAGATGACGAAGATTTCACAGTCATGCAGAAGCCAGATTTGGAAGTAGACTCACCCTCTACCCTTCCCACTGGTGATGCTAATGACACCCTTTCAAGTGATTATCAAGTACCACCTCCAATTTCTGATCTAGAGGACATCCTGCTCCAAATCAACGATGAAAACATATCCTTCCAGCAGGAGCAGCAGGTTGAAGTTGTTTCATATGTAACCAATTTACAATTATTTTCGTATATTCCTGTTATTGGTGTGTAAAAGTGTGTTTTTCTCATCAGTTGGGGAGAGGATTTTTTCTTTTTTTTACTCTCTTAGCCTTTGGCATCTTTGATGCATCTTAATTCTTAACCCACCAACAGAATTTATTGAGGAGATGGATTACAATCTGTGTGTGCACATGTATCTGAACTGAAAAAAGTATTCTAGATTTAACCACCTAGCTGTCAGCATATTATTACGGCACCATGATAAGCATGTTGCATATGCATTTAACTACACCATATTAGACATTTGTTATTTCCCCTTTTTCCTTTAAGCTGCAAGTAATTGATTGCTTTAGAAAAGAAACTTGGGCAATGTAATTTTTTGATTTCTTTACAGCTCTTGAGATCAAAATAAGTTATTTTGGTTAATCCCAATCTTCTATAATGCTAGTGTCAATTAGTTTTATGGAAAAAAATTTGCTGCTCACCTAGAAATTCTATTCCAGCCATTATTGCTGAATGATATATCTGAGAATTTTTCTTTCCTTCAACTTATTTGTAATTTGCTGATATATCTGAATCGATTTTTTCTGACGGCTCCTGTGTTCACTTTAGGTTGAAGGTGAAATTCAAAACTGCACGTTGGGGTTGCCTCCAGAAGAAGGTGATGCCATTAACTTGAGTGAAGGTTTGATCGGTTGTAGCGAGACAAGCTCCCATATCCCACGGCCTGAATCTTGTCATCCTGGATCCCCTGAAGGGATTAAGGTAATGACAGCCCTTGGTTCTCTGGAGGAAGAGTTGTTGAGATCTGCTGAAGGATTTTTGGAAGTAAATGATTTTCAGAGCCCTAATCCAGCTGCTGCTCTGGGAACAAACAATTTTGACCACCTGCTTTGCAACGATGACGAGGACCTGTTTTATGATCCTTGTGAATTTTTTGACCCCTACACATTCTTTCCTGAGATGATGAGCTCTTTCGATCAAGTACCAGTTCAACAGTGTGAAGGGCTGGTTGGGGATATCCAGAACCAAGTGGCACATGAAATTGGTGATCTCTGGGCAGGAGATGTGCTGAATTCTGATGTGCCGTCGTTGGGGAATCACAACCAGCAAGCCCAGACGAGCCGTCTTTCAGGTGTTTGACTCTCTTCACTTCTCAGTGGCATGGGCTATATGCATGTTCATATGCATGCTCAAAAGCCCCTCTCTGCTTCCTCTACCTTTTTCTCATAATTCTTGGTACAACACAATTCTGTAGGCGCACCCACCGATCCTGTCAATCTTGCCGCACCCAGTGATTCCGCGCAAGAGGACACCGAAATGCATGCTTTACCATCTTGGTATGATTCGGCACTGGCATCGTTGCTTGAGTCTGTGCCCAGTGAGCCTGCCTTTGCAGCGGAGGATACACTAATCCGCAGAGCGCTTGTGCGCATGTCAAGCTTCGATGCGGTGAGAGGCAGAGCGGCAGCAGGGTCGGACGCCATCAAGAATGGAAGACAAGTTGCAAGGAGAGAGGGCCGCAGCAATGGCTTTCTCTTCGTCTCCTTTCTTGTTGGTTTGGCGGCTGTCCTCTGGGCGTTGACAATTGGTTCAGCAGTAAAATTGTTCAATTCTTTCGTCGGATCCTCTTAAGAAACTGTGGTTCTTGAATGTATCTGAAATTTTCTGTTTCACATGTATAAAATGTGTGCCGAAAGAAGCCAAAAATAAAATATAAAAAATTAAGGTGGGTTTATTTTTAGTTTCGACAACCAGTTGAAGTTGTAGGCCTGCCTTCAACTTTTAATTTTTAATCTTAATTCTTAGTCTTACTCTTAAATCTTAATCTGTTCGCGTGTTTTTTAAGATTCAAACACCATCTCAAATTATATACTAGTGGAAAAATACCACTTGTTTCAGTTGTTTGGTGTCAATTTAAAATAAATAGACATTTTAGGGAGGTTTTTCGATGTAGGAAAAAATTTAATTTTTTTTTTTAGATTTTTAGTATATTACGAAAATTTTAGAAAAAAATTAAATTTATTATTATTATAAGTATAAATTTTTTTTATAATTTTTTACTTGAATTTTTTTAGTAATTTAAGGAAAATGTGAAATTATATTTGAAATATTAAAATATAAAATATTTATAAAATTTTTAAAATTAATTTTTTTAAATTTTTATAACGTATGTGTTAATTTTTTTTATTTTTTAATTTTTTTTCAAAATTTTTATTTTTCAAATTTTTAGAAAGAGGACGTCAAATTCTATATTAATGCATTTTTTAGTTTTAGTTTTAAGATGTAAAATTATTCAATCGCCTTCGCTTGTAATTTTTTTTATAATTTTGAGTTTCAAATTATCTAATTTATTAATTTTATCAAATAAAATTTGAATCTTGCGATTAAACAGTTACAATTTAAAACCGATTAAATAAATATTTATTTATAAATAATTGAATTATAATTATTCATTATTATAAAATTACGGTGGGATGAGAATTTATAATCAAATTAACCGCCACCGGTTACTTACTTTTTCCCCTGCCCACCCTCCACTCCATTGGCTACCTTCTTCTGCCCTTCGGACCGTGCGATTTCCCCAGATCCGCAGTTCCGCACACCCTCGATCCCGACGAGGGCACGCCGGCGTCGAGGTTTTCAAGGCAGGTGTGGGTGATTTGTTGGGATTCGAGGAGGGTGGCAAGCTCGACGGCAGGGAGGAGGTCAGACACGGCAGGGAGGAGGTCAGACACGCCGGTCCCGATGTTGACATCAACGAAGGGATCGTCGAAGCTCTTTCTTTGTTTCGACGACGGTCCATCCACCGACAAGCGGTGCTGCTGATGCCTCTACTATTACGCAGAAATAGAGGTTAAACTAAGGGAGGTGTGGTAAGATGGACTTGGATATGAAGTGTCTGTGCTTTGTAGGTTTCTACCTAGAGGCATTGTGGTTTCTAATTCTTCGAAACACAGCTGCCACAACAGACGCAGGGGACGCAACGCTCGGGAGTTCGAAATGTGAACAGGTACTATCTTCTGTGAAATAATCTCAACCATCCGTCTGATCCGACGGACTCCATTGGTTGCCACTAGGTTTGGATGCTTCCAAACTGTTCACATTATGATCTGGAGTTGAATTCATTTATCCAAACACAACCATGATCAATTTTGAGGGAACCACTGAAGCAGCCATATTGCGATGGATGAGGTCCCCATTTATTTTTGACTTTTCCATTTTTTAGTTATTACATGTTATTTAAAATTTTTAATTTTTTTTTTTTTACTATGTTTGGAATATTCTGCTATCAATTTGTCAACAAAATTCTTTTAAATCCAATGCAACTCATTATTATAGGTATGGTGATCTGTGTGTGAAACTTTTGTTCTAAACTAATAGGATAAATGGTCATTAGATGTCAAGGTGTGACATTTTTCTGTTGTGCTCCAGAGCCATGATATCTCCTGTAGATCTTGGCAATTCAACTTGCAACTTATGCTTAGGATACGCTATAGTAGACAATTTTTCAATGTTTTTTTGTCAGTTGTAGGTGTTATAAAGTACTTTAAAAACAGCTAGTGGTTTGGAAAAAAAATTGCAAAATATTTAGTTATATGTTTTTTATGAAAGCAATAGCAGAGCCATAAACTGATCCATTCTGGAATCTGGTCCAACCATCCAAAGAGGTCTACCATGTGAGATTCTGCAAATCGCACTAGCTCATGATGACAACTGTTACGATTTGATAGAGTGTAACTAAAAGAACAATTGAGCAAGGTGCTTCTCATTTGAACACTCTGATGGTAGATGCCCTTGGTTTTCCAGCAATTGGCTCCTATTTATAGCAGCTTAATAATCTAATATTTTATGTAAGTAACTTAAAGCACTTGGTAGGCGTGATGTTGTTTATCATCAAAGATAGCAATATATCTTATTTTTTATTATTGTGTTATTAAAATTATTAATTTAAGCAATGTTTAATTGTCTACAACGACTATTTATGATGAAAAATTATAAGGAGATTTAACAATTAGTCTACACCATTCTCAATTATAATAAACTAAAAATCTACTTAGAAATAATGTAAATGTGATCACATAATAAACTAAATTTTAAAAATAAAAGAAAACTACCTAAGTGAGAGATTTATTTCCATGTGATCACATATTATTTATATATGAAATGTAAATAATGTAAATGTGATCTATGATTTTTAATGATCTAAATTGCTAAGGATAATGTAATTTGAAAAATACTCTATACTAAAAATCAGTTCAATCTTTATATATCACGTACATCATGGACACATCACTTTAAAAGCTCTTTTAGATACTTCACATACTTAGGCATCGTTCATGAGTAGTTTTTTTCAACTCTGGGAGTTGGAAAGAGTTGAAAGTAGAGTTAGTTTTGTGAATAAGGTTCAAACTACATTGTAATTTGAATGATAAAAGTTTATAAATTGAAATTTGTACAGTAAAAATAATATTAAAAGTGATTTTGGGAGTTAAAAAAAGTTGCTCATAAATGATGCTCTAGATGATGGTCCATGTTGTCCAATGTAAGAGGTATGTGTGCAATTAGTTTACCATACATCAATAAAAAGCTAAAACTGACAATTAATCAATCTTTCAAGATTAATATTATATTTCACCACTTTCAAAAAAGATATTTATGTTTCAAATATATCAAGTGAAAAACTCTCCATTTATTTGTATACAAGATGCAGATGAAAATAAGCAAGAATTCTCATACCTCAATAGACAGATGTGAATAAAAAGCTATCCCAAAATACGAAAATTAGGTGAGCATTATAATTTCACAATCACTTTAATCATATGAATGAACAATTGCTAGTATTAAAACTATAGAAGGAGAAAGTAGGAAATTTTTAATAGATATAGGTTTACGTCAAAGATCCTCATTAAATCCATAACTATTTATCTTAGTTATGGATGAAATAACTAAGAAAATTCATGGGAAAATAATTTGTTATATGCTATTTGCTGATGGTATAGTTTTGGTTAACAAAAGTAAGAGAAGACTTAATTCTAAATTAGGATTATGGAGAGATTTTAGAGTTCATAAGATTTAGATTGAGTAGGTCAATACTGAATATGTAGAGTGCAAGTTTAACAAAAATAAGAATAATAATAAAGATATACAATTAGATGGGTATGAAATTTATAAAAATAAAATATTTAAATACATAGGACCTATAATAAGTTGTAATGGTGAAATCATAGAGGATGCTCTTCATAAGATTGAAGTAGAATGGGGGAAGTAGGGAAATGCTTTTGAAGTATTATGTGATAAGAGGATACTCTTAAAATTAGAAAGAAAATTTTATAAAATTGTTATTTATCTTATTATACTTTATGGTTCAGAATATTAGTTTGTAAAGTATTATCATATGCAAAAGGTTAGTGTTGTAGTGATAAAAACTTTTAAATGGATGAGTGATAATATTATAAGGTATAAGTTAAAAAATGATTTTATTAGGAATAAAGTAGGAGCTATACAAATTGAAAATAAGATAGAAGAAAAATTGCTTAAGTGATTTAGTTACATTCTTAGAAAGTTAAAGGATGCAATAGTTAGAAGAAGAGAATTAATTAGTGCTAAAGAAACTAAAGAAATAAGTAAAACGCAAAACTACATTGTTGGGAATTGTGAGAAAACTAGAAAAGATTTAGATTTATGTAATTTAATTAAAATTTGACCATAAATAAAAATATATTGGAAGAAAAGAATTCATGTAGCTATAACCTCACACGGTGGTATTATAACTTGGCTTGTATTTGTTCATGGAATGATGAAGGGAAGGAAGACGTAGGTGGTGGTTAACAAAATTAGTGATAAAGTTGCAATAAAAGGAGTAAGGATCCCTTTTATGAAATTACATATAAACAGAACAAGGAATCCTCCTTTATTATGTTATAATGTTTCCATTAAAAATTCCTCTATATTTTTTCAATTTCGTTGTAGCACTTAGATATTTCAAGTTTAAGAGCAAAAAGCTTCATGTGGTAAAAAATTTCTTTTGATCCTTCATCTAGCTATGAAGGTATTATGGTGAGGAGATATGCAATGCTCCTGAGTCTGTTAGTTATGATTTTGATAATGAGTTTATAAATAATGTTAGTAAGGCCAACTGTTTGGTACTGGCTAACAGAGGATTCGCAGCCATTAATCTTGGGGATCAATGCTATGTTAATGTGATTGAGGTTGTTTGGGAGGCATCACAAATGAAAGAATTGTTGGATAAGCACCTCCCAACATTTTTGGAACAGGATAGTGTGCAAGCCATTGGGTCTTAGTGCTTTCATAGGGTGGGTGCATTGACACAATCATTTTTCATATCTCTTCTACATTCGAAGTTGTCATGTGGTAATTGTTTTCCTCATTGGTGATTGTCTTGTTCCAGGTGCAACTGAATCATGGAGGGTAACAGGTATGGAGCTCTTGAATATGTTTTTGAAGTGTGTCTCACAAATGATTATTTCGTCAGTGATAACTTGTCCGCCTGCATTCTTGGTAAAAACATTAATGTGATTTTTCCTTATCCTAAAATTGGCTTAGGTGCGGAAAAAGGTGTTATGATCACCTACCTCTATCCCCTTGGCTTTCAATGTTTGGCACCTGTGAAGCTCTTCCATTTGAAGTAGATAATCATATCTCTTGCAGGCTATTTTGCTCCTTGATGGTACTGCTGCCAACAGGGAAGCTTTGAAGAAGTTCAATGTTCCTAATGTTTTGTAATTATAGCTTCCAGCTGCTCATATCATTTTTCTTCCAATGATTGAGGGGAACTTTGAGGTGTTCTGTTTTTTGAATGAAACTGCTCGAGCATCCATCCCAAGCACTTCTAAGAGTCTTCTGAAGATAGGATTGGGAACTCACAAGGCTTCAAACTTGAATGATTACTGCCTCTTAGTGTTGTGGCCACAAGTGTTGATCAATATGTGGCAGTGGTCCTTGTTGATGCCTAGTGGTGATGGCTGCACAAGGATAAAGGAGATTGAGAGCCACTTCTGATTGCACATAGCACTGTCCGTCCTCTTACAGATGTTGTACTAGGCATCAATTTTGCCAAGTGTAAGATGGTCCATTAAACCCCAGATCTGTGAGGCTTGTATATAGGAGATGAATCTAGCGAAGTTGTGTAGATCTTGAATCCTAATGGGTGCCCAGCCTTCCTTCTCGCATGCATTGGCAATGGTGTTGAATTCTCCAATGTAAAGCCAACGAGGGGCTAGGTTGGATTTGATGTGTTGTGCTAGAGCACCACAGACTCTGCTTTTGTTGCTTTTGTGGGAGGCATCACAGGCACAAGTTGACATTCAAGTGTGGCCACCATAAGTGACTTTAATTGGCTTATGATGAAGTTTGTTCTGTTGACGACATTGAGGTTGTAAGAATCTTCCAGTAGAGCCGAAGTCGTCGGGAACATCCAAGATCATTGATGATGTGAGCATGGTGAAAGGAGAGTTTGGAAATTAGAGGATTAGAGTAGGGGAAGAGAGAATGGCTGGACTCTTTGAACTTTAGCCTCTTGTGTTTGCCATTATCATGCATGGCCTTCAATACGGACTTCACCTAAGTTCCTTTTCATCCATAGTTTCATCTCTGGTTAACTTATATGGACCCAGCTGATGATCACTGGTGAAAGAAAAACCACTAGCAGCTCCTTGGTGTGTAACATGGGAAAGCCTTTTCCACTGTGCCCATCTCAGGCGTGACATTGCTGGCAAGTAGTGGGAATGGGATGTCCCTGAGCTCTATACCATTTTCGGTTATACTCTTGGCTGCTAGCTTTTGAGAGTTACCACCACATTGCCAGCATTGGAATTTTTCTATTCGGCCTTAGGTTTCATCCCAGCGATTTTTTCAATTTATCTGGTGAGTGCTTTACATGTATGGTGGATTCCTTGTCTCGTGCTTGCTAGCGAGTGAGGCATGGGATGACAACGTCTTTCTCCGTCTCCAAAAGAAAGGGTGATATCGCGCCACCGGTTTCGGCTGTGATTGCCAGCTTTTCCGGGCATCTTTTCCGGGCATCTTTTCCGGCGTTTGTCAAGTTCTAAAGGTAGCTTGCCCAAGATCATTGAAGTTGCTTTCGTTGAGACAATAGGATAAAGGGGCAGATACACGATAGTCCACCAACAATGAAAAAATACACATCAGTCCCTGTTAATTAACGGTTTCCCGGAATCTTCAAGGCCACGCACATCGTGCAGGTACGAAGCCCAGGCGAGTGTTCGTGCGACGCGGCGCCCTCGTCAAACGTTGCTGCTGACGCTGACGCTTCCACCGCCGCCGGCCGCAACCAAATTCTGTCGAACAGACCGGTGGCCGACCGTGGGGCGTTACCCAGCAGGAACGTAAACCTCGGTGTCGATCTCAATGACAACAGACCACTCGCCGGCGATGAAAGTGGCGTGGATGGATTTGGTTCTCACGTCCATCTGTTTGATGCGTTGCAGGCAGGCGATGACGGAGTCGAAGGAGGAGGCGGGATTCGGAACTGTGAGTTTGATGCAGTTGGGACTGTCCGCCAACGTTGCTCCTTGTCTGGCCACAAGTGCTTGGAGCTCATGGTTTCTCTGCCGGAGCCTGGATTCCGTAGCCTTCAGCTGCTTCAAGCACAGGACCGACGACTGGAGGATGGAGATCTTGTCCGCCTGCCGGCAACACCATCTGATTAATGTATTCTAAGAATGTACCGTAAGCGACAGCGAGTATCAAGTACGATTCAACCTTGGATGTGGGTGACACAAAAGAGTGGAGGTCGGCGTATCCCTGGCTCTGTCTCTCCCTCCTTTGCCGCTCCTTCATCATGTGGCGGAAGCACCGGCTTCCGGTGGCCTCGTTCTCTTTGCTCCCTCTGGCGCCCTGCTTCTGCTTCGGAATCAATCTCAAGAACTCGACCACCCTCTTGTGCATGCTCTCCCCAGCGGACCCACTGCAAGGCTGGGTACGGCCGCCGCCGTAGGGTTGGAAGGCGCGGGTCGCAACTGGTTGTGGGGGTGGCGGCAACACAGGGGCGGGAGGAGCCGGCGGCAGGAGGAGGTCGTCCAGCAACTCCCAGTACAGCATGTTTTCTTCTCTGCTCATGGCATCTTCTTCCATGGCGCGCCCTTCTTGCTTTCGAAACCGGCGGCTGACGACCGCTCTTATATGTGCCGATGGGTTCGGTTGGACCGCGGCACGTGTCCGCGTGGTTAGTTGGACCAGTCAACTTTTCTGACTAACGCAAAGTTTAGATTAAAATTAATTAATTGCACGTACGAAACGTGTTAAAACCCTATCTTATTTTTTGCCTTCCGTCACGTCAGCAACTGAAGTGCAAGAAAGGTAGACTGCAAATCGTGACTTAAAAACGTGCCCAATGAGAAAGGTAAACGGGTTGGAGGTAAAAGAAAGCCGACGAGAAAAAGCAAATGTGAAATGAATTATTTTACTTTTTCAGGTACGAGAAATGAAATTTCAATTACAAATTTTATGAACGTATATAGATGAAAGTAAAGTGTGAATGTAAACACTAACTGCTTATAAATGGATTAATAGGATTAATGCTGTCTAAAAACAAAAACATTAAACTTTGATATTGATGAAAAAAACAAGCCTAAATGAAACCCGAAAACCCAGTCCATTCGGAATCTGCTCATCCCACATTTTGCGGGACGGTTCAATAATACAAGCCTAAAAATTAGAATGCTGGGAAAGCCTTGTTGGAAAAACGAACAATGGCTTCCTTTATTTATGGGTTTGAAATGTAAACAAGAATACAACAAAATATTCAGAACAATAGAATTACAGCAGAACAAACAAGACAGACCACATTATAATCTTTACCGAATCAGAAGATGAGGTAAATCTACCTCCACTTGGGTTCTTACCAGGACACGACAAGCAACATTTACAGCAAGCATTTCTTCCAATTTTACTGCAGCTCATTTGGTACAGGCGTATGGCCCAAACACACATACTACCCACCAGAAGGCAATGCCCATTTATTTTTGCCCCATCCTTTTAGGGAACCATCAAAAGATCACCCTTAACACGGATGAAGGTCTCTGAACTCAGGAGGATGAAGAAGTGGGGGTCTTGGCTGAAGGATTGAAAGCCACTTGGTCTGCACAGTCCACGTTTTCTCCGGATTTGTCACGACCAACACCCATGAGGTCGAGGTAGTACTGGTAGTGGGAGATGATGTTGTTCATGTCATCGATGAAGCCCTGTCCGCACACTAGGTCGCCATAGAGGATATTCATGGTTGTACCAAAACCAGGAAGTCTCTTGGATGCAGTGTCATTCTTTGTCGGCTCCCAGTTGCCCACAAACACATCATGGGCTGAAGGCTGCTTCTTCTTCATTGGGGTCATCCACCTCCATATGGCAGCGTGGAAAGCAGTTGTTGCATTCTGCTCAAGGTACTCTGGATGGTTCAGAAGGTCTTGCTTGATTCCTTTACCAGTGATACCATAATTGTAGTTCCTGCACATTCCCAAACAAATAGTGACTCTTCAAAACTATTTTAAAATC
Source organism: Amphibolis antarctica (assembly GCA_024699675.1). Classification (NCBI taxonomy): domain Eukaryota; kingdom Viridiplantae; phylum Streptophyta; class Magnoliopsida; order Alismatales; family Cymodoceaceae; genus Amphibolis; species Amphibolis antarctica. Next base: position 35,328 of record JAMKPZ010000198.1, read on the forward strand.
CAGACCAGACAAGTCGCTTGAGCCGATTGGGCCAAAAGAACCAACAATGTTGCAGGGTCAACATGATCCAACCGCCTAACCTGATGAATCAGCCAGTTGGACCGAGCAGTTCTGCTCAAACCAATTTGCTGGAATATTGCTGTTATTGTTTCAAAATCTATTTTACCAAAATATTATACTATTTAAATATTATTTCAAAATGAAATTCAATGGAATACACTCTTTCAAAATTTATTTCAAAATCCTTCAAAGAATTAAATAAAACCCAGAATAAAACATGTTATGTTACATCCAATGGTTCCATTTCATTCATTCCACATTTTTCATCCTTCTATTTAAAATAAAAATCTCAAGCAAATAATTTAAAAATATTTTCTTGCATTATTTATTAGGTGAAAATCTGAATTTATTTATTTTACGTGATTTGAATAGTTTGGTGTGATTTATTTTTTTCATGAATTTCTCATTTTGCTTTTATTCCTAGACTTTCCTGGTTACTTCTGAATTTCCCTGGAATTTACTGTTATCATCCGTTCAACTGGTTGAATCCATTAGCTGTCCACCTCTCTGCTCCACCAAGTCATTATCCAGTTCGGTTATGAAGACAGTTGGAATACAAGTAACATCATACAACTATAAGATTGAGAGTCTAGTGAAGTTGCTATGTACTTGTGTGAGATGCAGATATGAGTGCAACAATGGCATTTTTCTATGACATACCAATAGACAGGAAGAGCACCACGCCCATAGTAGTCGGCTCCAGGGGTGCAAGGATACACCAAGTCGCTGGTGTCGCAGTAAGACTGACTTGGACTCATCTCTTTATTGTAGCAAAGGCCCCATGCTAGAGGGCCACCAGTCGCAACACCGTATCCACCTGTAAATTTTGTTTTCATATGGCAGTCAAGCACCACATCAACGTTTAGAAAGCAAAACATTGAGATCTTTACAAATGTCATTTGGTTATATGTGCCTTGGGTTATATGCATTAGTCTGTTGATCCAGCAGCAGATGATCAAACAAAATCTAAAAGAAATATGCAATATTATAAAAAAAATACAATAACCTGGTAAGTAGGGCCACACCAAGAACAATACGATGAATGAAGTGCAACTCAGGCAATAACTTAATAAAATTCAACAAATCAAGGAACACGATAGGGAGGCTGACGATATTTGCAGTGGTGGGATATAAAAATTAGGATTATGAACAACAGTCATGAGAAATGATATTGGATGCAGGAATCAAATTTCTGAAAACAATAACAATATGAGAAACTACAAGGTACAATTTTACAAACTTGGCAAACAGAGTTGGGATTATGAAATGCATCAAAATGAGAATTCATGTGTGATTCAATCATCAGGAAAGCTTACAGTAAACAAGGCAATACGAACAAATACATTGCTTTTGCCAAATCCCACATTCCGACAAATATAAATGGGAAGCTCCAAGGTTCAGAAGTTATGTTAGCTTAAGACAACAGAAAAAAATCTATAGCATATAAGAAATTATGGTTAAGGAATTATAAAACGTGATTATGAGAAATTAAATCATGTCACCGACATCATTCAATCTGAATCTACATTTTACCATATACTTGTAACAATTTCACACGGAACTTTTCCTAGTTGTAGTCTTCATCTCCCTTATTTTATCCAATGAAGAATTTAGTAATCTGCAAAAAGGATCGATCCTAGTTTCATAATCATAGACATCCAATTTGTTCCCTGGAAGTAGACATGATCAATCTGATGTTCTCTAACCAAAATCTCAATCTTCGGAACAAGATCTACAGTATAAATGACAAGATCTATCAGATCTGAAATACCAAACATCTCATACAACAGAGGAAAGAAATAAAACGGTCGATTTGGCGCTTATCACTCACATGAAGTCTTGCTGCCGACATGACCGAGGAAAGCGGCAATCTCCAGCATCTGTTTCAACTTTCCGCCCGTCGTCCCGAACCCAAGCGGCTCGAAGAGCGCGGCGGCAGTGATAAACGAGTGGTAGTCCCAGAACCCGACGGCATGAGCAACTGGGGCGTTGCGCTTGGAGAAGAGCTCTTCGAACTGGTAGACCTTGAAGACGTCGGTGATGGTATCGTTACAACAATAGGCGCTGCCGGAGCACTCCCATCCCTTGTTGCACACCTTCTCCTTCTTCGCCAACACTGGCGTTGCCACGAAGGCAACCACCACCAGCACCACCACCACCGTCGAGACCCACGACGCCGCCCTTTTCCCCATCCCCTCCACCTGCTCTCCACCAAATCAGCAAACCAAAATGTCACGAAATCGGGGCGTGGGTATCACTCCGATTGTCGAATAGATGAAAGAAACGCCATCCTTTACAGATTGGAGTACACTAAATACCTTGGTGGTTGCTCTCCTTCGGTTCAGAACTTGTTGGGTCTCTGATTTGCTTCCTCCTCCTCCTCCTCTTGTTGGGGCCTGAGAAGGTGGAGGTGGCTTTCGTTCTGGGTCGGGGGTCGTATTCCAACTGATGAATGGCGTTGTTTGTAATGCAAGCGACGGCGCTCAGAGAGTGGAGACCTCCACCGACACTCACATTTTCACATCTCCGTCGGACAAACAGCGATTCACCTGTTCCGGATCTGTTTACGTCCGTTCGATGGGGATCCGACGGCAGAACTTGCTCGCCAGACACCTTTCTTTCGTTGTTCGTCAGGTCGGTGATGTATAACTTGCCGACGACAGCGTGGGACGATGGGAACGTTTGACCCACTGGCATCCGACCGAGCAACCACCACCCTTCGATATCACAACTCGCTCATCCTCCACCGTCCGATTCCAGATTCTCTTCCACTCCCGTGCTTCTAATCGCTTCTGAACCTCTTTTTTTTCCTCTGGAAATGGCGGTTTGTATTAATTAAAAATAATAAATACTATGTCAACTGCCAGGATAATACATAATACAATTACTTTGTTTTAACTTTAAAATATAATTTTTATTTCTTGATATTGTATTGTAATAGTTCTTTGAAAAAGTAACACTAGAAAAAGAAAAAAATACTTCAAGAATTACATTAATTTATTTGTTAGAATAATAATTTTTATAAAGTTCTAATTTTATCTTTTAATGGTTTTTTTAAAATGTGATATGATTAATGTTTGATAAGTTGTTGACAATATTTTATTTTAAAAATATATTAACTTAGTTAAATTTAAAACTAATACAATAATTTAGAAGGTAACCGCTTAAAAAAATTAGTTAAAGGTGCAAAAGGCTGAATAAAAGTACGTATCTTTTGCGCAAAAAAAATACGAGAAATTGTGTAAACGTAATTCTTAAATTTGAAAAAAATAAAAATAAACAAAACTTATACGTCAAGAGTTAAAAGTTACTGCAGAATTAGTGTATTTTTTTAATATTTTTTAAAAAAAATACTAGTAGCTAACATCAGTAATTAACACGTAAATAAATGCACTCAAAGTTACTCGTACCAAATAAAAGAGATGAAACTAAGCGGGGTAGGGCCAGGCTGACCCAGGCCCAGTTTACAAACCCTCGGCCCAACTAATCCTTATCTTAGCTCTGAACTGGGCATTAGGTCCACTGTGTTAAGCAAGGTCGTCCAGGGTCCAGCTGCCAGTGCCCGAACCAGCGAGACTTTTAGATAATATTAAAATGAAATTTATATTTATTATTTAATATTTGATGATGATCGATGCACCGAAAAAATACAAAATTACATCGTTAGTTCAACATTATGAATGTAAATTAAAATCCTTTTCAGAAAACACGTGTTAACGAAAGCCGATGTCTCTTATATTTTAATTTGTCACTTTACTTTGTATTCTGACGGTGGAAAAATAATATAGGTGATTAGATATATTAATTCAAAATTTATCAACAACGAAGATTACATATAAAACAAATAGATATCATTTCTTCGTAAATGTTTATTTTTATAAATTTAAAATTAATACATCTAAATCGTAAGATAAATGCATGTCTGCACTGTTTTTAATTGTAATCTTTATCACTCATCTCATCTAAATCGAGAGTGAGAAATCCTATTTTTTCTTTTCAGGTGATTCCTTTCGGTGATTAATAAGATTCACTTTAATTTGTTAACATTGTGATCTACTTTCATTCGTTAATATCATAAATCACATTATCAAAATTGTATCTTCGCTTTTCTAATAAATAAATTATATAAGTAGTTTACCAAAATTAAATTCAATACATTATGCATGCAACTAGATTTAAGTTTCATTTGGTAATGATTTTACAATTCTACTTAAACTTTTATGTATTATTATTATTACATATAAGTTTTTATTTTACAATTTAAAAGTAACAAGTACACAGGCACATGAATCTGTATGTACCCGCACGTAGAAAGCACACGTATTTAATTAATTACAGAAACGGCTTCGTGTGCATCATGACTGTATTTTTCTAAAATACACCTAATAATAATTTTTGTCGCAGATGTTATTTTAATTTTTGGAACCATTAATATAAATTTTACGTGATTTTCAGATGCAAAAAATTCGAAGACTACGTTTTGGTAGGATTTCAAGCATTGATGTAACCTTTTTCTTTGTAAATGAAAAAATGTAGCTTTTTAATAATAGTTACAAATGGCTAGTAAAAGGACGTAGTTAGCAGCAGAAAAATACATCCTTGTACATTAGAAGAGCCCACAGGTCTATGCAAAATATATTTATATTTATATGTGGTTAAATAATTTTTTTAAAAAAAATGCCTCTCATCGCCGCAGTATAATTCTTGCGGCATCGTTTCATGAATCTGCTGTCGTATAAAACCAGCGGCGGTGCTTTTTGCACTTATCTTCTTTCAAGTCTTGTCAAAGGCTTGCAAAATTAAGTAAGATTCTTGTACATATAAAATTATATAATTTAAGATGTAAATATTTTAATATAAAATATGTAGATTATTATAATATATAGTAAAAAATAAAAATGTACAGTAAATTTTTTTAAAAACAAATATGCCTAAAACATCAGTCTTAAATGTGTAATAAATGCATAATAAACATCAACTTTTCCCGTGAAAACAAGGGTGTAAAAGCGATGAAATTTTAATTTAAAATTAATTAATTATGTAATACTTTATTTCAATACATTCTCTTGTTCGTAGTATTTTATATTTATCACGCGTACATGTGGTTTCAACTAGCCAGAATCCAATTTTAATATCAGTTGAAAGTTCAATGGGAAGATTTGAAGATCGTCACATGAGAATTTGAAAAAAAGAAGGAAAAACAAATGTGATTGTCGGTTAGACGGTTACTTACATGCTATATTTTTATTATTTATAAATAAATCTTACATTAGTCTTTACGAAAAGATAAAAAACTTTAAACACTTAAAAAATAATTCTACAGATACATATCGAAAAAATGGTCTGACAAAAAAAATCCATTCCAAGTTGTTCTTTTTCTTTTTTTTTTAGGTGCGGGTGCGTTGACGCACGTCCTTCCGTGGGCACGTAGGTTTCTTGTCTACCGCCGCTGCACGCACCCAACCGCTTCTGCTTACGTTACGATAAAAATATTTGAATTAGTTAAAAGTATTTTTGATTATTATTATATTAAAATAATTTTTAAATGTTAATAAAAAGATTTTTAATTAAGTTATCATTTCAACGATAATGAGGTAAAATTAGGTGATGTTTATGTTTTTTTTAAAATTATATGATATATGATATAAATATTTTTTATAATGTTTAATGTAAAATATTATTATTTAATAAATATTATTATAAATTATTATAATATATAATAAAAATTTAAAATATATAGTAAACAATTTTACAAGAAATACACCTTAAACTAAAATTAATGGTAAAAGAAGATAATGAGCAGAAAGTACTGGTATTTCCCGTCTGCACGCATATATCGACCACCGAGGCACCGACCCGATCATCATCGGCTTCCCCAAAGGCGCGCGCGCGCACGCACGCACTGTCGCACATCCAGAATACAGAATCAAGATTCCATCGCCGCCCGCACACACACGCTCCTCCTTCCTCTGTCTCCATCCAATGGCGTCCGGCCGGAACTTGTCGGTCTACAGCAACCTCCAGACCATCCGGCTCGATTACGCCCTCCGCCTCCCTGCCGTCCTCCGCGGCAACTTCGATGTGGTCGACGGACCTCCCAGCTCTGCTGCTGGCAGTCCAGGTGCCGTCGTCATGTTTTCCGATATCGTCGAGGTTCTATCGTTTTTACGAATCATCGAGAGGTTTTTGACATTTTTGTCATTGATGTTTGTGTTTGTGTTGGGATCAGAGGAGATAGCGAAGCTGTTCCCCAACCTCTTTGGCCAGCCGTCCGCCAAGGTGGTGCCGTGCGAGGGACAGAAGATCAACGGCGCCGTCAAAATCGGCGTCGTGCTTTCTGGTGGACAGGCACCCGGCGGCCACAATGTCATCTGTGGGATCTTCGGTTCGTGACTCTTTCTCTCTTTCTCGTATAAAACGGCGGCATGCTATTTGAACTTTAGAATGCCTTTTGTGGCTGTGGAATCGGTGTAGATTACTTACAGGAAAGAGCACCTGCGAGCACGGTCTATGGGTTCATGGGAGGTCCTGCGGGTATCATGAAGTGCAAGTACACTGAGCTCAATTCCGACTTTGTGTACCCCTACCGTAACCAGGTGATTTTGGAACTTCCTGGTTTCATCTTTGTTTGATCCTACTAGTTTCATTTCGATCTGCGTCGAACTGTATGGTAGTTTACATTGTGACCTTTTTTTTCCAACTTCTTCGAATCGGAGAATATTTCCTGTTTTCAATTGATGTATGCATGTGACTCGATGTTTGTCATAGACAACAAATGATCGACTCTGTTTTAAAATCCCGCATATGATATTTTCCTATAAATGGCAATTTTTGAAGAAGTTTTCGTGTTCTTGTTGACGTTCACGTTTCTTGTGATATTCGATTTCGTGGATTGCGCATGCTCTACATATGGACTGTGATGTAGGTAGTATTTCTGGTATTACCTCCTAGATAAGATACAAAGAGAAATCCTACTTGTACCTTTTCACTATATGATTACATTTTTGCCGTCCTTCTAGTAGTGTTAAGAATATATGTGCATAAATTGTCTCCTTTTGATTTTTAAAACACATGTACGAACAGGGGGGATTTGATATGATTCGCAGTGGAAGGGACAAGATCGAAACTCCAGAACAAGTATGGCTTCATGTTTGTAGCTTTATATTCACATCTTTCCTTCCAAAGCTTCTTCTTTAGGAAAGGTCTTATGTTCTAAGAAAATATTGTGCTTCCAATATATTAGTTCAAACAAGCTGAAGATACAGCAAAGAAGCTTGATTTGGATGGTCTTGTTGTGATCGGTGGTGATGACTCCAACACCAATGCCTGCCTTCTGGCTGAAAACTTTAGGTTTGTAAAGTTTAGCATTAGCATACAACTCTTAATTTCCCTTCATTTTCCTTTTAGTTTGTTTGGGACCATGCCCTGAACTAGGGGAAAAACAATGTTCATATTTCCTTTTATATCATAATGAACAAACCCATGGTCCTTGTTGTTTGATTAGGCAAAAGAACATGAAGACAAGAGTTATTGGATGTCCAAAGACTATTGATGGGGACTTGAAATGCAAGGAAGTCCCTGCAAGTTTTGGATTTGACACTGCTTGCAAGGTTGTCTATTTGAGTCTTTGTTAATTTAATTCATGAATTCTTTTATTATGCAATTCAGTTTTCCTTGAGATCAGTTACCAATGATTATGACTAAAGTCATATATTTTCAAAACAATGAATTGGAGTTGCCTTTGTTTTTCTTAGCTCATTTAATCTGTTGGTAGAGATTTTCATCTCTAATGTAATGATAATCTCTTAATGGATATCTTTAGCCACAACTTCCAATTTACTTTCATCTTGAACAATTATCAGTTTAATTGCATCTCTAATGTAATGATTAATTACTTTAATCGTGCAATATACCAATTCTACCCAATTCTGTTCATTTTTCAATAGATAGTTCTGGCACAAGTTTCTCAGTAATAGCAAAGGATGCCAAGGGCTGCTTGACTGAATAAATTGTTATAAAAATTTTATACATGTCTTTCTCTATTTTGAAATGAAATTGTTGTGCATGTTTCTCTCTATAATGGAATTCATCTTGCTTTCTGTTATGCATAATAATATTTGCTGCTTAGAAATTGTAACAAGCTTGCCCTTGAGTGTGCTTCTTCCACGGTATTATTGAAAGGTTGAAACTGCCTTGTGGTAGATCACTTATAGAGCATAACTTTCAAAAAGGAGATTTAGGTTTCCTAAGAATCGGATGTTAGAAATTGAGATAACTATAAATGTCCTTCAAATAGAGCATAAGACTTTAACAAGCTATCTGTTGTAACTAATAATGCTTAGTAAATAAATGTCTGGCCCCTTCCTGAAAATGAGTCATGTCTGAGAATTTGACTGAACAATCTGTATAATAACAAATGATAAATGCATCTCAACTTGATGTCTTCATTATACAATAAACAATAAAAGCATATTGACTTGGGTCTTGGTCATGCAAATGGTATCTGAATTTTTTAGTTGAATCTATATTGTGCTTGATTCAATGATATTTTTGCATCATTTACAGAAAATAGAAAATGAACAGCTAACACCTTAAGAGACCTAATATCTATTAACATGTTTTAGTTTGTGGATTTATATCACAAGAAGAAAACCCGTATGATCTATTTTATCCGTATCCTTTCTTATTTTGCTTCCAGGATTATCAATGTTGCATGTTCATACCGTGCCTTTTCACTATAATAAAAGTAATAGTTGGTTTTTGTCCAAGAATACCTTTACAATATTGCTAGAATTACAACTACATTCTTTCAATGTATATATGGTTCTTAAGTGCTCTACATCAATCCTGTATTAAATACATACTTCAATAGAGGAAGCTTAATTCACGTTAAAATTATTGTCATACAAATTAACATTTAATAAAGAAAATAAAAATGAGAAACATTTGTGTAGTAGAAGTATTGGAAGTAGAATGAATGTGTGCAGTAATTTGCGTGTGCTGTTGTCTAGTTTTACAAATTGATAAGAGTAAATACTTCGAAACTAACTTATTTTGATTTTCGTTTGTAATCCATTTTACAATGTTTAAAATTTTTCTAGCAGAGAATCATTTTGATTGAAGTCCATGTACTTATCACAGATATATGCTGAAATGATTGGCAATGTCATGACAGATGCACGGTCAACAGGGAAGTACTATCATTGTAAGTTAAATCTTCTTTATGCAACCATTGTTTGGTGTCATACTGATTGTTATTCAATGATAACCCATGCTCTTGCTTCTAGCCTCTATGTTTGATTTCTTTTGTGGACCATATACTTTTGATAATCATATGTTGCCAAACAGTAGTTTGCTTAACGATTATTGCTACTAATTTTATTGGATAAGGCGAGTATATGTGGTCAGTATACTTGTTGATTGATGGTGTCAATACCGTTTTTTTTTATGTTTTTATTGTATTTATTTATTTTTATATTATTGAGTATTTTTGGATTTTTCATTTGTTTAACACTTCAAACTTTATATATCTTTTCTTCAATTTTTGCTGCTGTTGACAAACTTTTAAGATGCCTTGGCCCATTACAACAATGTCACCTTAATGCCATTATTCATAGCATAGGCTCATGATAAGTATGGTTGTGTTTGTAGAGTTTTTATGTGGTACGTATGTCATGAAATGTTAGTTATGAGTATTTTTATTTCTCCGCAGTTGTCAGGCTTATGGGACGAGCTGCCTCTCACATCACCTTAGAGTGTGCTCTGCAGACTCATCCAAACATTACCATCATCGGAGAAGAGGTGCCTTTTGAGGCTTTTGTGTCTTTTCCACTTATGATATTTGGTGAATAATTTTGGTAACATATTTTCCTTTCCTGTTCGTATTTTCTGTGTAATACTGAACTAGAACTACATGCATTCCATTCTCCTATACTTTATGGTTTTTCAAATCTGCCAGTTTATTATCAACTTCCATTTTGTCCTCCAATAGTGTATGAAGAAGGTATTAAAGCAGTTGTCAGGTATTGTATTGCATAGCATACCATTGATTTGTATGCATCACTTTTTTGTAGAAATAAATTTTGTATGTTTAGCATTAATAGTTAGTCATAGGTTGCATTTGTCAGCTCTAGCTCTTCAAAAAAGTTATAAGTCGAGGAGTAAGAGCTCTTGAGCTCTAAGAAGGAGCTGTGATAAGTGAGAGCTATGAATATATGACGTGTTTGTTTACAGTTCCAACTCATAAATACCCTTAAAAATTACACGAAATTACTATTTATATCATTACCAATACAAGTGTCATTCATTATAATCTATTATAAATTTTTATAATAAATCTGTATTATAAATTTATTATTATAAACTATTATCAATTATTATAAAAATTTCACAATATTTTTTAATTATTAAAAATATTTCAGAAATTTTCGAATTTTAGGTAGTAAAAAAATAAAGCAATGTCTCTATTCAGTGGACGGTCACACCTTTTTTCAATAACTGGGAATAATGTGGAGTTGTGGATATATATTATCTTATCGGCACTAGCAGTTTGCATGATTAGTAGTTTATTTATAATATATCTTTTGTTGTCATAGGAATGTCTTGTTGAATTATTTTGTTTATAACGCTGGGAGATATTTACATTTAATAAATATCCAGTATGATTGATCTTTTTATTCATAAACAGTATTTATTATATCATAAAAACCTGTTCAACCAAATTATTATAGCATATGAACCTCAACTTTTGAAAAGTATAATATTTTAGTGTGTAAAAAGTTTTTTTAAAATTTTCTTTGCAGGTGGCTTCCCAAAAGTCAACGCTAAGAAATGTCACAGACTACATAACAGATATAATCTGCAAGCGTGCAGAACGTGGATATAACTATGGTGTGATACTTATACCAGAAGGCTTGATTGATTTCATTCCTGAGGTTTTCCTCTTCTTCCTCTCAAAATTTATTCTTGCTATCAATACTGAACATTATGATGTTTTCAGCATCACCTTGCTAGACTAATGATTTTACATACTCTTCCAGGTTCAAAAACTGATTGCTGAACTAAATGAGATTCTTGCTAATGGCATTGTTGATAAAGCTGGATTGTGGAAAGGTAAACTTCGAGAGCAATCCAGAGCACTTTTTGAATTTCTACCTACAGCAATACAGGAACAGCTACTGCTGGAAAGGGATCCTCATGGGAACGTCCAGGTGCTGTTCAATACCCATTGGAGTTTAAAAATAAGATTCCTTCTGGTTTACTGTAATTTGAATGCAATGTATTTATATTATATTATAAAATCGAATTATAATGTTTGGTAATCAAATATCAAGCGATTATAAAATTATATAAAGAATCAATTTTACCATTTAAAGACATTTAGTTAATTGAGTGATGTCTCAACGAAGTTAATTTATTGTAATCAAATTCTAAGGCTTGTAATTGTAAAATCTCAAATATTGTAATTTACTTATAGAATGTAATTCAATTTCATCACATGTAGACTATGGTGGACAACCAAATATGTCATAATTGTCGTTTCACAAAACTAGCACTTGCCCTTCTGTGATTCAATGCTTTAATCATTTCTCTATGCCAGGTTGCTAAGATTGAAACTGAAAAGATGCTTATCTCTATGGTTGAAACTGAGCTAGAGAAAAGAAAGTCAGAAGGAAAATATCAAAGGCAGTTCAAAGGGCAGTCTCACTTTTTTGGGTAAGTAATTTTCTATAATTCATGATGTGTTATCTTAAATTTCTCTAAAAATGTGGTACTTGATGTCCAACTAACAATTCCCATGCTTTCAGGCTTTTAAATCCAGTTTCCCAGTATCTGTATTTTTTCATAATTTGAATATTTTATTCCATTTTCAAATTATTTTTAATTAAATGATTTTTTAATCCTGATGTGAACTCCATATCCCCCTTAAGCTTTCTGGACTAAGCTTGATAATTGCATCATTTCATGGTATTTACATTTTTGCAACTAATACTGTTTCTATGGTGTATCTTGTGCCCAGGTACGAGGGAAGGTGTGGATTGCCAACAAATTTTGATTCCTCGTATTGTTATGCATTGGGTTATGGTGCTGCTGCCCTTCTCCACTCCGGAAAAACTGGGTTGATTTCATCGGTTTGTATTCTACCCATACATCTTCACAGTGTCTCTTTCTTATTGCTGTGTACTAGGTTGTGGTGTTTCGGATTTCCCTGATGTTGAATGGATCCAGATTTGGACATGTAATGGATGTTAAACAGTTAGGGGTAATATTGTAATCTGACATTGTTTTGGGAGCATCTAATATTTAAGTATTGTGGGAAGTTAGGGTTAGGGCAGGTTTTGATTTGTGTTGTCTCAGAATGGTGGAGAGTTTGGCTGTCTCTTGAACTACAGCCCTTTACCCCTTTTCTTATTCCAGTAATCATAGATCACCAACCTTTACCCTTTCGATATAATCTCTGATCACATAGTTACAGTCAGAACTGCAATAGGATACACGCTTATTTGTTTCAAATTCATTCTCTTTGTGCCACACTCCCACTTAACTAACCATCCAAAGAGTCAGTAGTACAACATCACTGTCAATCTATGGTTGGATATGCTTTTTTCTAGTTTTGCATGTTACTGAATAGTCAATGTGATGGACATATTTCATGTCTGCCTGTTTTTTAAATGGTTAACATTTTTATGGTTGTTTCTTTTTTTCTTAATGGTTTACTTGATTGTTTATTGATCACAATTACTTGTTGAATGGGAAATGTGATTGTTTTGTGCTTGCCTATCACAATTGTCTGCTGGCGATGAAAGTCATGTTTATATAAGTTGAAAAGTAATTTTCTTCATTAATGCTAATGACAATTTACATGGTATATATATACAACTTCAAATGGGTAAATGGATCAAGGTCCATTTATCCAACAGTCCCCCTCAAACTGGAAGGTATATGTTGAACATTCCCAGCTTGGTACAAAAATGGTTAAATGCACCAACACTAAAACTCTTGGTAAAGATGTCTGCAGTTTGGTTACAAGATCGAGTGTATGACATGCATATAAGTCTACGTTCAACCAACTCATGAACATAATGACAATCAATTTCAATGTATTTGGTTCTCTTATAGAATGTATCATTATTGTTGATGCAGATTACTGTCTGGTTATCACAGTGCATCACTATAAGAGTTGGTACTTGAACTCCTAACTTAATAAGGAGGGATCGAAGCCATATCAACTCACTAACAGCCTGAGACATAGCTCTGTATTTTACCTCTGCACTAGACTTAGATGCCACATTTTACTTTTTACTTCTCCATGTCACCAAGTTACCTCCAACATAGGTACAATATCTTGAGATTGACCTCCTATCACCTTGACCACCTCCATAACTGAAATTTGTGTATGCCATGACATTAAGATGACCATTGTCCGAGTACATCAACCCTTTTCCCGGATTGCTTTTCAAGTAGGATAGCACACGTAAAGCACCATGCCAATGAACCTCCTTTGGCTCCTGCATAAACTGACTCAAGAGCCTAACAACATAAGATATGTCTAGCCTGATAATAGTTAGGTAAATGAGCTTACCTACTAATCTTCTGTACTGATTTGGATCACTATAATACTCTGAAAACTCCCAAAAGGGAGGTTTAGTCATAACGGGAGTGCGTTTTGGTTTACATCTTGTGAGACTTGTTTCTTTCAATAGATCCAAAGAATACTTTCTTTGGGAGAGAATCATCTTCTGTTTAGCGTATGCAAACTTGATCCCTAGAAAGTATTTGGGTCTGCCCATGTCTCTAATATCAAAATGTCCTCAAAGTGTTGCTTTGACGGACTTGACTCTAGTAATATCATCACCATCACTAAAATGTCATCAACATACATAGCTAAAATAGTATAACCAGAAGGATCCTTTCGAATGAAGATAGAATTGTCAACTACACATTTCTTGAACCCATACTTCACCATCATAGAACCAAGTTTGGCATACCAGGCACAAGGGCTTTGTTTCAAGCCATAGAGAGCTTTCTGTAAGTGACACACCTGATTCTCCCCTTAAGGAACATACCCAGGAGGTTGCTCCATGTAGACATCCTCCTCCAGATCACCACATAGGAAGGCATTATGGACATCTAGCCAAGAAAGGGACCAACGTCGAGTAACAACCAAGGATAGGAGAACGTGAATAGAGTTCAAGCGGGCCACCGGAGCAAAGGTTTCAGCATAGTCCAAACCATGTGTTTGCGTAAAACCATGAGCAACTAGGCGGGCTTTGTAGCGGTTAATGATACCATCGGGGCAATGCTTAACAGTGAAGACCCACCGACAACCAACAACTGGAGTATTAGGTAGGTGAGAGACCACCATCCACGTCTCTCGAGTAAGCAGTGCCTGCATTTCAACATTCATCGCATGTTTCCAATGTGAAAGGGTAAGTGCCTTATAATGATCCTTAGGAATTGATTTAGAGGAAAGAGAAAGGGCAAACCACTTGTAAGAAGAGGAAAGGGCAGCATAAGAAAGTGAGTGGGAAATAGAGTGCTGGGTGGAGACATGAGTACCTTTGCGAAGGGCGATGGGTAGATCAAGAGACGGATTTGCAGTAGAGCAAGGAGGGGCAGTAGCCAGGGTGGGAGGCGGTGCAGGAGGATGACGTCACTGATAGACCTGCAAAGTGGAGGCGTCGAAGGAGGTGATTGCTCTACAAATGGCACAATCGGAGGACCGGAAAAGGGAACCATTGGAGGAAGGGGGATGACATCAATGGAGGGAGAGGGAGCGAAAGAGCCGGAAAAAAAGGGGGTGCCCTCAAGGAAAACAATATCAGCGGAGACAAGATATTGATGAGATGGAGGATGAAAATACTGATAGCCCTTTTGGGTGGAAGGATAACTTAGAAAGACACAATGAAAAGAGCAGGGTGACAACTTATCAAGTCCAGTTAAATCCTTGACAAAGGCTGTACACCTAAAAACTTTGGAAGGAAGAGAGAACAACTCTTGTTGAGGAGAAAGTTGTTGAACGGGAATAGCACCACCTAAAGGAGCAGCAGACATGCGGTTAATGAGAAAAATCGTAGTCAAAATTGCATCCGACCAAAAGGACTTAGGAACATGCATCTCAACCAACAAGGTGCGAGTGACATCGAGGATGTGTCAATGCTTACGCTCAGTCACTCCATTTTGTTGAGAGGTAGAAGCGTATGTGGTCTGATGGATAGTGCCACACTCAAAACATAAGGAGGCAACGACAAACTGAACAAACTCAAGGGCATTATCAATACGAAACAATTTGGGAGTAGTGGCAAACTGAGTACAAATTTCATTAAAATAATGAAAGATTACATCAAGAATTTGTTGACGATTTTTTAACAAGTATACCCAGGAAACCCGAGAAAAATCGTCAACAAGGACAATATAGTAACGAAAACCACCAACAGAGGTAACCCTAGATGGGCCTCAAACATCACAATGTACTAAATCATAAGTATGAGACAGACGATAACTAACAATTAGGGTAAGTGGCACGAGACTGCTTACCCAAAATATAGGACTGACAGGTAAATAGGTGAAGAGACATAGATGGAAGAACTTCACGAAGATGGTGCAAGGGAGGATGACCCAAACGGCGATGCCACAGCAAAGACGAATCACCAGACGCTGCGAACAAGACCAGTCCTCAAGTAACACCGTCCTGCACCAAGATGTAGACGTCCCGACCTTGCTCAAGGCCCAAGCCAATCCTCCTGCTCATCTATAAATCATGAAAGGTACAATGAAATGGATAAAAAATGACAAAGCAATATAAGCATTTCGTAATGACACTGTTGGATAAGAGATTAACAGGAAAATTAGGAATATACAATACTTTTTCCAGAAAAATATCCTTGGTGGGGGAAGTGGTCTCTTCCCCAGAAATAGCACAACTACAGTCATTAGCAAAGACAACAGAATGAATATTTGCACAATGGGTGAGGTGAACAAAAAGAGAGCGATTACCCAAGATGTAATAGGAAGTGCCTGAATCAACAATTCAAGTATCACTAGAGATAGATGTATGAGCAGAAGACATACCATTGGAGAGGACATGAGCAATAATAGCCTCACTATTTTGTTGAGCTCGAAGAATCATAAGTTCATCAAAATCAGCCTGAGTGATCTGCACTAGCGAAGGGGCAGCAATAGCAGAATCGGGGGCCGAAGGCAGAGTTGGAGACGACGCCAAGTGTGTGGAGGGAGTAGGCGATCAAACTTTGCCCAACACCGATCAGAGGGATGGTTCAGATGGCCACAATGGACACACGGAGTGCTAGGGTGGGAGGATCGTTCACCAGTGCACGAGCAACCACCAATAGCACCGCTAGTGCGTGAGGAGGGAGGGAGAGGGCTGTCACGAGTAGTTGCCTGCGCCGCCAAAGTAGAAGGGTCGATGGACGTTGGCTCCATGAAGAGAGAGGAAGATGTTGGCTCCACAAACAGATGGAGTGCATGGGGTCATATTTGTGGTGCGTGGAGGTGCGAACGTGCGGGCGACAAACGGTCCCATATAGGAGGAGAAGATTGAGAGGCGACGCACGCAAGGATGACTCGCGTGAGAGACAGCATGGGAGGAGGGGCGACTAGAGAGAAAGCAGTGGCAGGAAGAGATTGCCGTCAGGGGAGACAATGGGAGAAGCAGGCCATTGACGTTGGAAGAGAGAGGGTTAGGTGGGTTAGGGTAAACCTGGCTCTGATAACAAGTTGAAAAGTAATTTTCTTCATTAACGTTAATGACAATTTACATGGTATATATATACAACTTCAAATGGGTAAACGAATCAGGGTCCATTTATCCAACAATATATTTATTTATCTTAATTGTGTAAGATTTTATTGCAATATGTGCATATTAGATGATCTAGCTTTGAGGGGAATTGTTAGAATACATGGATCCTTATATGGGTCTTGTTAGTTTTTCTAGGTTAAGTAATTGTTCTCTATGTGTATAGGAGAAAGCCCTAATCATTAATAATAATTTCTCATTATTATTATTATTATTATTATTATTATTATTATTATTATTATTATTATTATTATTATTTCTCAACAGGTACATTTACATTAGCAATCATAACATTTGTGATTAGTGGGTTTGAGATTGTATGCTTTATTATTTTACCTGTTGGATTTGTTTGACTCTAAATTCTGTAATTATGGTAACAATTATAATCTGTGGAACTGGAGTAGTCCCATTATTTTCTTAAGTTGACTAAAATGTTATTTTTTTGGTTAATATCGTGCTGGTTTTTAATATAAGAGTATCAGACATATCAATGATGATTGGTTTACTTTTACGTCATCTTTTTAGGTTGGTAATTTGGCTGCTCCTGTTGAGGAATGGATAGTAGGTGGAACTGCTTTGACTGCACTTATGGACGTTGAAAGGAGGCGTGGTAAATCTCTTCTTCCATTCATACACTGTTGTTTCTAGGTAGCACCATATTATGCTTGCACATGGACAAAGAAATTAAACCGGATATGGTTATCAGAAACCAAACCTATGTGTTGGTTGGGACTTAATAAATCTCACACACAACTATTCTATAAATTATTACTGTGAGAGGGTAAGGCAGATATTGCCTATTTGTC
Source organism: Amphibolis antarctica (assembly GCA_024699675.1). Lineage (NCBI taxonomy): Eukaryota > Viridiplantae > Streptophyta > Magnoliopsida > Alismatales > Cymodoceaceae > Amphibolis > Amphibolis antarctica. The sequence continues at coordinate 53,013 of JAMKPZ010000198.1, forward strand.
TAGCATGTTTTGATCCTCTTTCTCGTCACTTTGGTGAATGGGAGCAAAAGGCATTGGTCCATCTACAGGATATGACAACTTGACATCCAATGATCGAGACAGTTGCAAGAGTGGAGTTCTATTTGTTGGGTGACTATGACAAGAATTTAATGATGTCGAAGGTTATGATAGCTAAGTTATGGTCAATTGTGGTGAGATGTTGATTATGTTGGAAGATACGATGGACTAAGTCATAGATTCAACAATCACTTGTTTGTAACGGAGGTTGTAAGTAACAGAGACTGAGTTAAGGCCGAGTCACACTTAGAGTATTAAGTTAAGTCATACTCAAATGATTGTGTGGTGTTGTTGAATACTTGTAAAGATGTGTTAAGTCATTATTATCAGTTTGAACTTTTGATGTAATGGTAACGTTCAATTCTAACACTATAGCCTAGCCATACACCACCTATCTAAGCTAAAATTATATTGGTTTTTTTCATGTGATTCTTGTTCACTTGTTCTCTTAAGAACTCCATAAAATATTTGTACCACAAGATCGAAGCTAGCTTTTTTTGTTCCCACCATGGAAACTGACTGAAATTAAATAGTTAGGGAAGTGAAAGGAGCCAAACTGGAAAACCACAAAAGAAAGAGACGAGACTACAGGGTTAAAACTGATAGGATCATATGTAGTGAGTGTACCATTGAGAAATGGGAGAATATTCAGAAAAGGAAAATTCATATAAAAGAAAAATTTAATCCAGGTATTGATTTGAAAAAGGAATAATTCTCACCATTCAATATATAATCTTTTCATGCTTCATCAAAGGATGTTGGTTGGTCTTTGTCATTTTTCAGAAGATGAATCTTGGTAGCCTAACACATCAGTTAATCTAATATTATATTTTATGAGAGTGAATATTTATTTCTAATCTTTCCCTGTATCTAAAGCCTTATTGGTTATCTTCCAGGTAAGTTCAAACCAGTGATCAAGAAGGCAATGGTGGAACTTGAAGGTAAATCTACTGGCATTTCTTCTTCAATCTTATTCTCCTGTCATACTGTTGTGATTATGATTCGTTTATATTTTCTTACATTATTTTGGAACTTTCAGGTGCACCAGTCAGTAAGTTTGCTTCTGTTCGAGATGATTGGGCCCTCAACAACCATTACATCAGTCCAGGTAAAATACCATATATCTTTTGTTTGGCAGAAAAAGTAAAATTTACTAATAAAGCATAAAGAATGGAGAAGAATGAAAGTTGGAGACAAATTTCAAAGTAAACTCAAGGAGTTAAAGGATTGGGAATGTGAATATAACATTAAATGGCCATATCACTCTTTTCTGAAAAAGAATTACTCTTGAGGTTGGGATGAAATGGGTAAACGGTTGGGATTTCTCAAATGTCTAAAATATTATGCTTTCCATGGAAATATATTTGGTGCTTTATTTGATAAAAGAATACTTTCAAAATTAATAGGAAATTTTGTAAAAAAAATTATCCTCCATCTATATCTTATAACAGTTTCAATTATTAAATAAGAACATGTTCAGAAGTGTATCAAGATGAAGATGGATGATTCTTAGCATGGTAATGCTTCAAATTGTGAAATGTTACAGATAAATCAAGAATAACTCATTAGCAATAGATTGAACAAGAAGTTGATGGTATTATATCCAAAGAAAACCCATAGATAGACTTGTAAATAAAGAACTTTAGTGATGGTTAGAGAAATATTGAAAATTTCATGGTTGCAAGTTCACAATGAATCTGAAACTGTAACAGCAGTAGTTGAAGTAAAGAATTCATGTTGTCGAGTAAGAATTTAGTGTTGGATTGAGAAATATTGCAGTACCATTCGGCTTTTCACTTGCATGGTACCATTCGCATCATCACAAGTGTGTCACTACTGTTCGCTTGTTTTCATTATTTCATTCTTCAGTCCAACCTTGTCTACTTACATATGCGCCCTTTTCGTGGTTTGTTATTTATTTTGAAACTTCCATCTTTGTTCAGGCCCTATCCAGTTCGTCGGTCCGGATTCGGATGCAATAAATCACACTCTACTCCTAGAGTTTGGGGTCCAAGTTTAGAACCACTTTTGCTAATGCGCTTTGCTGTGGATTCTCTTCGAAGCAGTCTTTTGCGCTTTCTTTGCTTGTTCGACCTCCAGCGGTGGTATATAGTCGTGGTGCGAAGGAAACTTGTAAACACTTGCGGAATTAATGAGCTAATGTGGAGTACGTCGATCTGGTCCAAGTTTTTGTTTGAAATTAATTCGGGTTTTCGGGTATGTTGTCTTACCGAAATAAAAGAGATTATATATTGCTTTATTTTGAGTGAACAAGCTAAGTGCCATCACAATCGTTCTTCCAAAAACATAATTTTCAATATCAAATGATGAGCTTATTATATCGAAAAATTAGCGGAGGTTAGTTATTTAAAGAGTTTTTTGAGCTTTCTAATATTATATATCTTTAAGTTAATATTTATCACAGATATAACTTTGTTGATGACTATTTTTATCATTTTTGATGGATCGTTTCAATCATTGTTGTTGATGCTCGTCAATTAATGGCTGTCTTGATTATTGCCACCGTTGTTGCCATCAATCATTGTTGATCATTACCAGTCAGCAACGTCGATTAATCACTGTATTATTGTCATCGTTGTTAGTCAACATTGATCATTAAAATCAATTGGCCATAAATGGTGAAGTTTCTCTTTATATATGCAAGTCTTATTTCTATTTTTTGTAATGTGAAATCATTTAACACAATATATGGTATTCATTTTCCTATTCCTTATCTTATAAGAAATTTTTTATTATTTCATCATCCGTTAATTTTACATCTAACATAAATAAAGTCAAGTAAAATAGATCTAATATAAAATGTGCATCTAATGCTTTTTAATTTTTTATTGATTATCAACCATTTTTGAGATTTTTAAGAATTTTATTTTAGCTTACATATGTATTGTGTAAATAAACTTATTTTACATAAATCTGACACAACATTTGTGTTTTTTGTGTGCTTATTTTCAAAAAATAATTTTTTTTAAGAAAATTAATTTTAAATTTTAAATTAGCATTTGTGTTTTGTCAATAAACTTTTGCAACATCTAAAGACTTAATAAAAACTTTACAGATCCAAAGGTTTTCTTATTTTGATATGTTTTTTTAGGAAGCAGGGTGTTCAATTTCAATGAGGTAAATATCATTTTATTCTTGTCACGATAATTATTTGCTATTCTAAGCACTTAATTCAATTTGGACACATCAGCTCTTAACGTACGTGGTTGGATGTTCAAACATAATAAATGTCTAATTTTTTTTTAAATTATTCCAATATTTTTTACTTACTTTGTATCGTCAAAAAAATCTTTGAACAATGTATAAGCGAATTATACAAATAATTTGGTACTTTTCTAAGATCAGGTTTTTTTATCTCTCTGCAAATTTACGTTATTATTATTATTGTATAAATTTTTATCTTATAATTTATTATATATCTTATAATTATTTAATTAATTTATTATATCAATATACAATAAAAATAATTAAAAAATAATTGAAAATTTTCCGATTGAACGCCACATGACCAACCCTGTCAGATCACACATATCTGCCTCAATGCACATGCCCTACGGCAGATCTTCTCATCGTTCTCGAGTTGCCTACGCTTTTTAATTTTGCCGAATCTTCCTGTGTTTTCGTTTCTTTTTACAAATGTGATAGAAAATGAAAATTAATATCAACTTAATTATCGGATCTTCTTTTACCGTAAGGTTGTGTAGCTTCTATGTATATAATTGTGATCTATAAAAAACGTCTGAAATTTTTTTTCAAAAAGTGTTTTTTATTTTTCATAAAAACGTTATTCAAATTTATCCTCTTTTTTTGAAAAATACTTTACGTAGACATGTTAGTTTAGAATGGTTAAATAATGTTGATCAACGACAGCACGATTAGACAAGCCCTCTTGGGTTGAAGGTTCTGACTTTTGAATTGTGTTTTGTATGATCATTGACATGTAGAAGAAGAAGAAGAAGAAGAAAAGTTTTTCAGGTCACCTACAGAGAAAATCATTAAATAAATTACATCTTTATTACAGATAGGATTACAATAGAGAAATTAGGCTGCTTTGTTAGTATTATTGAATAACAGATAATAAAAAGATCACGTTTTTTCTGTGACGATGATTTTTTATATTTATAAAATTTAAATCTTGATAATAATAATAATAATATTGTTATTATTATTAGGGAGAGAGCTCTCAGAGCTTGTACTTTTCTGTAAATGCCTGGGGATCCGATCCCTCCAAAATACGAAACTTCATTTGGGAGGGAGCTTGCAAACCTTCCGGTTCCGTCCCGGCGGTCCCGCCTCGCCGCCGATCTCCTCCGCCGTTTGCCCGCCACCTCACGCCGTCTTCTTCTCCTTTGTCTTCTGCCCGTCGAAGCCGTGCAAGGTCTCTCCGCCTCTGCCGGATCGCAGAAGGAGAGGTCCGTGAGGAGATGGTTCACCACCACCACCGGGTGCCGAGGAAGGGAGGAGAAGGGGTGTCGCAGACGGATGACTGCTCCAGCTGCATGGATCATGACTTCGGAGCGAAGAAGACCAAGCCAAGACTCTGCCGTCTTCTCCTCCTCTTCTCATTCGTCTCCCTCACTTTCCTCGTCGGCCAACGTCTCCTCCTCGCCTCCTCCTCTTCCTCTCCTTCCCTCCGGTTCTTCGGTAAGCAGACACCACCAACTTCTCTGACACGTCCGTTCGTCGCTCTTGGTTCTTCTGGCGTCTGATTTGATGATGTCTTGGGTCAGAATCGATCGGGGCGGAGAAGAGCCGGCCGCCGTGCGCGTCGTTGGAAGACAACGCCATGTGCTGCGACAGGATCACCAGTTTCCGTGCAGACGTTTGCTTTATGAGGGGTGACATAAGAACCCACTCCGCTTCTTCCTCCATCTTCCTCTACGGCGCCGCCGGCGACGAGAACAAGAACAAGTCCACGGCGGTCGCGGAGAAGATAAGACCCTACACGAGAAAATGGGAGAAACCCATCATGGACACCATCGGCGAGCTCAGTCTCGTCGCGTCCAGGGGGGAACCGGATCACGTCTGCGACGTGCGCCACGACGCGCCCGCCGTGCTCTTCTCCACCGGTGGCTACACCGGCAACGTCTACCATGAGTTCAACGACGGCATCATCCCGCTTTACATTACGGCCCAAGGCTTCCACAGGAATGTGGTGTTTGTTCTGCTGGATTACCATAGCTGGTGGATTGCCAAGTACGGCGACGTGCTCTCCCAGCTCTCTCAACACGCCGCAGTTGATTTTTCCGGTGACAACCGAACGCATTGCTTTCCGGAAGCCGTCGTCGGCCTACGGATACACGACGAGCTTGCCATCGATTCGAGGAAAATGAGGGACGGCAAAGGTATTCTGGATTTCAGGGAGCTTCTTGATGATGCATACCGCCCTCGGATCAGGTCGATTGAATTAGAGGAAGCAAGCAATGGGCATGGAAATTTGGTGGGGCTTAAGCTGGAGCCGAGGGCAGTGGCAAGGCCAAAGCTTGTGATCCTGTCCAGGGATGGGTCAAGAGCGATTGAAAATGAGGAGGAGCTGGTGGAGTTGTGCAAGGAGAGTGGGTTCCAAGTCCAGGTATTGATCAATAATCACAAATCAAAAACTTTCTTTAGATCTTATGCATTGTCTTGTTGCATGATTGAGATTATTTCCAAGTGCTTAGTTGTTTGAAAAGCATCCATCAATCTTTTTCATATGTTGGTTTAGCAGTCTTTTTGGTGCACAAAGCTCACCAGAGGGAGGCTTTTGCATGTCGAAAAATTTAGAAAAATTTTAAATTTTTTCATCATTACAAGTATAATTTTTTTTCGCTATTTCTCGTTTGTTAGATTGGTAAAATTTTTGTAGTTAGCGAAAATTTCATCACAATGTAATTTTCTAATCTTGTGTGTCTTCTTTGACTTTCTTTTGACTATTGTTAAGTTCGTGAAATTATATTTAAAATGTTAAAATATAAAATATTTATAAATTAATTTTTCAGAATTTTTACAATATACACAAATAATCCTAAAAAGCTTTTCATTCCTAATTTTATTTTTTCTAAATTTCTATTTCTTAGATTTTTAACGTACACAAACGGACCCAATATGTCATTGTCTGTTGATTTGTGTGTTTGTAATCAACTTGCAAGGTGGGTTCCTTCTCTGCATCCTTGCTTTAATGAATACAAGCAATGGCCCCAACTTGCCTGAATGCTCACATGTGGAATGTGGTCCTCCTTTTCAGGTCTTTATTTTGTAAGTAAAGACAAATATATGAACTGGAAAGTATTGAAGCAATCGTACTGTTGATTATGTGGTGAACTGCCACTTGCATATCATGTGTCTTACAAAATACTCTTCAAAAAATGTAAACTTGCAAAAAAAATTAGTTTTTTTAGCAAGGTGTTTTGTTTCTTTTTTCAGAAATTGGTCGTTGAGTGAGAGATTTTCTGGTTCTTCTGTCTGACTGGTTGTGGAAACTCTTGTCTTTTTATTTTATCAGAGCTTCTTCAAAACGAGATAGACTGAGGTCCTAGATTCACATATTTACAAATGGAAGATAACTTAGACGAAATTAGTTTGATCTATATCCCTTTGCTTCTTCACTGGTGAGCATTGTTTCTTGACTTCCATGAGAATCTACATTATGGCCATGAGTGGTTGTAGACACTAGCCAAACAAATTATTTTTTGAATCACAACATCTGGATAAAAAGTCTATGTTGCAGAATTTTTTGATTCCCTTAGAATGCATGTCTTAAGGACCGCTTCAGATCTCTCATGTTTCCTATCAAAGAAAGGAAGGACAAACATGAATTTCACTTCTTACTTAGTCTTCTGTTACATCTGTCACAAAAAAATGAATTAAACCTTCTTTTAACAATCTACGGAAACATCAAGATGTATGCACCAACCAATCACTCAAGCAGGTGACGTAGGAAAGCAATCAAAATCTTGTCTCCTTGAGTCTCAACGCCCCCACCCCAAAAAGACCCTGATGGTGCCCAGAATTTTGATATAGCATGCTCCTATTGCAATGAAACTTTTTATGCTAACAAAATGATCGAAATAATACAGATATATAATACTGCAGGGAAAATATGATAGTGGAAACTATGTCATGAGATATTAACACAATGTGTCTACAAGATTTATTTTTTTCTTCCCAAAGTCTGATAGGAGAAAATTGGTTTTTTCTTCTTAATAATGAACAGTAGGGCAAGCAACATCTACATTGCTGTGTGGTAGATACAGAAATAAAGTTCATTTTCCATGGGACTTCTTTTTTCAGGTAGGTTGAAGCTGTTTTACATTACAGAATTAATATTAGAGTTGATCTTTTCCATGGTGGAATTTTTTCTCCTCACATTTAGAAAAAACATCAACTTGCTTGTAGAGGGACTTCACCCGTTTCTACAATTGACAACTGCAAGAGGTTGGCTTGTTGGAGAATTATAGCAAAAACTGAAACAAGAAAATCCTTACTGCAACTTGAAGTTAGGTGCAGTGTTTTTAATTGAGAAAACTCATACTCTCCATTGTCAACCCATACCACTTTCCCTTTTCTTTTGATCCTTGAGTATCATGCAAAAAATGCAACATCTGAACTCAAATATTACATGCTAAATTTAAGTTATCAGCCGTTGTATAAGAAGAGCTATAAATTATTTTTTAAGAATTGTCGGCTAATGAGGTAAAGTAACCACAAAGAATAGTTATAGGGTTTATGTTTGAGATTTTTGCATTTTGTTATAAATTGTATGTTGCAACACATTGGATGAATGCAAAATACCTCATAGACATGGGATTATCATGATTGCGCTTTATGGTTACAAAGCCACTAAAATTTTCTATTGAGCTTAAACCAATACTGATTTCTTTTCCTAGGTTCTACGCCCTGATCGGACAACTGAACTTGCAAAGATATACCGTGCATTGAATGACAGTGATGTGATGATTGGAGTTCATGGCGCGGCAATGACCCATTTGCTGTTCTTACGGCCCAGATCGGTGTTTATTCAGATTGTTCCTTTGGGAACAGACTGGGCAGCAGAGTCATACTACGGCTATCCAGCAAAGAAGATGGGACTCAAGTACATGGAGTACAGGATACTTGCAAGGGAGAGTTCTTTGTCTCTCTGGTACGAGATGGATGACCCAGTGCTCCTTGATCCAAAGAGCGTGACGGCAAAGGGGTGGAGCATGACAAAAGAGGTTTATTTAGAAAGACAGAATGTGAGATTGGATTTGAATAGGTTCCAAAATGTTTTGACGAGTGCTTATCAGTATACAGTGAAAAAGCAGAATCAGAGAAAGCTCTCGTGGAAATGGAGTTGGCATCTGTTTACATGACATCCAGATTTATTTGGCTGGCTGAGTTCTTTGTGAAACTCCTATCTCCCTGATTACTAAAGATTTTCTTTTGTTTATTCGTGTGGTGGATCATCCAAATCTTCTAGCAATCCACAAACCAAGTGTACATGATAGATACATAATCACTCCTTTGGTAGATATCTTACAATATGTTATCATCCTATCCGTTGACAGCGATGGAGAATCAACTTTTTATGTTTGCGAGGCATCAATGGTAATGTTCTTTATTGGATTCTTGCTGTCAAATTCTTTATGGGGTGGAAGATCAAAAATTGTGTTTTGTTTTTTATTTATAATGGTAATGTTATTACTTAAATGGATGTTTGTACATGTAAAATTAAATAAAGATGAATTAACGAGAATTTATTTTTTGATGAAAATTGAATTGAATAAAAATGAATTTAGTAGAAAGATGTTTGTACATCAATTAGAATCAAAAAGAATTTAAAATATGATTTATTGAGATTTAATGATATATGATTATGAAAAATTCATCAATTAGAGATAACAATATACGATTGTGTGGAATAATAAATATAATTGATTTTTAATTCTCAATCTTCTTTTTATAGTTGTGAAGGCTAAGAATTGAATTTTTAACTTTTTTTTGACACAAATGTTTGAATTAGGCATAATTAAATTATTTTTAATTCAATTTTATCCAACTTTAGTGGTACAAACACCCTTTTTATATCTTGGATTGTATTAGTGTGGAAGTTTATTTATTTAGTGAAGTTCAAGTCTCTGCCCTTACATTTTGTTGCTACTTACAAAAAGGAGACGGTGGGATAAGATTGTGAAGAGGGAAGAGACTTTTGATTTAAAATTAGGCAAAAGTATTTATCAAGAAGATGATCAAAAGAATTTATCAATTGGTCACATTGTAATCTAATCAAAATTGATTTTAAAAGGCTTCCGACAATATCAATTGTTGCTAAACTTAAAATATTTTTGGTTACTAAACTTAACTACTGTGTTTTGTCCTTTGGTTACTAAACTTAACTATTTTTTTGCAATCAAAACATATTTTTTTATTTATGTATTTCATTTTAATGTGTTGTTAGCATAACGGTTAAAACTTTCCCAATGTCAAAGTGGTAAAAAGTTCAAGTCTTACATAGCATACATTTTTAAAATTTATATAGAAAAACCCATGCCTGTATTATTATCCATGCCAAATAACTTAATATCAATAAAGTGATATCTTAATAGTTAACGAATCTTTCATTAAAACTAGCGATCTTGGATTTGAAGTTCCACCAACATGGTATAATTATCTCAAGATAATAAATTTCAAAAAAAAGCTAAATAACTTGCTTAAGTAGGTGCTGATAATGATTATCATGTAAAGTTTACGTAATCGGTGAAATAGAAAAATAAAATAAATCTGTAGTCGACAGATCGTTCACAGATACTGATGATTTGATTGTATTACCCTTGGACAGGTTTTGAGAGTAAAACAACATATTTTATTTATTATTTTATATATTTTAAATGAAAAAACTCCTCACAGGATTTCAAAGGTAAACTAACGTATTCATTATTTTACATATTTTATTTGTTAATTATTATAAATTTTTTTTAAAAATACCATAACTATTTTACTGTAAATCATGTATTTTCTTTGTTATTCATTAATGTTGTGTTTGTTCAAGAGATAAGTGAAGTGAGATTTATAATTTTCAAGAAATTATATGGTGATTTGATATAATTTTTTAATATAAAATATTAAAATTATTTAATAAATTTTATTATAAATTACTATAATATATGATAAAAAATAAATGTACACGATAAAAAACATAAAAAGAAACAAAACTTAAAAAACCATAAACCCTGTCTCACCAACTTTCACCGCCCAAACGAGCCCTTAAGCCCAGGTCGTCGGTCGTGGCCCAAGTCCAAACTTACGCAGGGAGGGTGTCCGGGCAACGCCACCAGCGGCACAGATCTCCCTCGATCGGGATCCACAGGGCCGGCAGTTCGCATTCGCACACATCAATTCTTTACTCCTTCGTCAACGACCCCCATCGCGGACTGGGAGACCAGAAGCTTAGCAGCCTCCAGATCTGCTGCCGACGGAGATGGCGTCCATCAAGAGCGCTTCCAGATCGGCCTTGGTGGCCTTCGCCCCCGACGCGCCGTTCCTGGCGGCGGGGACCCTGGCGGGGGCGGTGGACCTGTCCTTCAGCTCGTCTGCTAACCTAGAGATCTTCAGTATGGACTTCCGGTCTGACGACGAGGATTTGCCGCTTGCCGGGTCCAGGCCGAGCCCTGAGCGGTTCAATCGGTTGTCGTGGGGGAAGGCCGGATCTCTCTCAGAGGAGTATTCGATGGGTCTTCTGGCCGGTGGGATGGTTGATGGGAGCATCAATGTTTGGAATCCACTCAACCTCATGAAGCCTCCTGGGTAGTTTCTATGCCTCCATTTCCTCCCCCTTTTTCGGGGAATTACCCCTTGATCTGCATTTTTTTGATTTTTTGGGAATTTACCTCTTCATCTGTGACCTCAATCGAGTTTTCGTCTTTTCTTACTCCACTCGCCATTTCTTATTGGAGATTTTTACGCATCTACGTTTTCTTAGTTGAGATGAATGTTGGCTCCAGTCCATAGATGTTCCATTTTTGTTGGACTTCGATAGCAGTAAATGTCTGCACTTTTTATTCTTTAGTTTGCCCTCGAAAACTCATACACACCGTCCTCCTGCTAAAAAATATCAAGTATTCATTATTTAGATATGCAATAGTATTTGGTGAAACATTCAATAACAAAATAATCTCTTTATGAATGGAAAATTTTATAGCACCCTTGATCTTGTGATTCTTGTCTCACAAAGAAATAACCTCTAATTGAGGGTTACAAGAGTTTTCTTATGGTTAAAAAATATATCATTTATATGTTTGAATTGGTGAACCTCTATTGATATTCTGGCACCCACTAAAATTTAAAATGGACTCTTCCTATTCAAAATCGTGACATTGTCAGTTTCATTTTTTTAGTTGTATTCGTTTGAATTTACTAAATATTTACCAAGATAACTAAAAATAGTAGTTTATCAGGCATTCAAGAGGCAGAGTGCAGACAAATGATATTAGTTCATGACTTATTCTTTTAGTGAAGTAAATGAAGCACAAATGCCATTGAAGTTAATTTTATTGGAGTAATAATAATGTGCATCCCTTGAAGTTCAGGCAATTTCTTGTTACCGTCTATGGAAGAGTTTCGATTGCTTATCATTAAATGAGATAAATCATGTTTAGTAAGACGAGCATTTGTTGCTTTACTGGTAAGCAAAAATACAACCTGAGTATCACATGTACTTAATCTTACAGGAAAGATGTGCTTCCTTTGCAGTTCAGATGATATCAACAAAGCCATTGATGATGCTGTTGTTGCTGCATTAAGGAAGCATTCAGGACCAGTGAGTGTGGTGTTCAATCTTGTTCTCAAATGGAGGCAGTTTATTTTCATATTGATTAGAATTTATTATCATAGGTCCGTGGTTTGGAGTTTAGTGGTCTTTCTCCAAATTTACTAGCTTCTGGTGCTGATGAAGGAGAACTTTGTATTTGGGATCTTGCAAACCCTCTTGCAGCTACTCGCTATCCATCTCTCAAGGTAAAAATGGGAACCTGATTCATTTTTTTTGAAGTAGCATTTTTGAATCACATTTTAGCATTTCATTATGTGCAAACTTAGTTACAAGAAGTCATTGTAGACTTGGACCTTTTCTTGGTTATTGATACTATACATGGATGTTGGCATTTGATTCACATTATAATCTTTGTATTGATAAATTTTTGATATATTATGTCCTTGTTCTTTGTTTTTTGAGTGTTATTTTGTTGATCTTTTCTTCTATGTTCGGTTTCTTTGGGTTCCTTGAAACCATGTTTCTTGTGCGTTTCCTAGTTTTTCCTATGGCCTGTGTAGACACTTTTTCCTGCTTTTTAATGATATTTATATTGTCACTGCTCAAAAAATATTGTATTCAGATATTGGCACAATTTTTTTGTCACACAGTTTAACAAATGGGATCTGTTGACTCTCACATAGTGGGATTAAGGCATTTACTGCTATTGTATTTTTAATTGTTGGATTCTTCTGTGCAAATATATTCAATATTCATTATATGGATATGTATAATCTTGGTCATGTGTAAAATTTCATTCAAATCTCTTTGTTCAATCATATACATTGGTTGATCTTGCTCTGGTTTTGCCTGGCATCTACTTCCTGGTGGTATTATGTCTAGGCAAATCTTGCGTTCAGAATCTGTTTTTGCCTATCAGATGTTCAGGATTTTTGGCATCTTTTTTGGATCTGTCCTTCCAACTTCCTTGATGGTACTTGTTGACTGGGATGACATCTATGGACTTCATTATTTTTTTTGCTGTAATTACTTTGAGCATGTTTGGCCTTTAGTCTGCTGTTATTGCAAAATCTGGACTATGCATTCCCAAGCTATTAAGATGTTTGTACTTGCTCGTGAGAAATCATATGCTCTTCTATGATAGTTTTTGTTTTTCTCTACTCATCCATGACTATGTCATCTTGTTTGGCTCTTCCATGCCTTCTCTTTGGCTTATATGGATGAGTTTGATTTCTAAATTGGCTTGAGCGTGTTTTGCTTCATTGACTATTTGATTGTCTTTTTTGGCAACCTTTGGCTTTTTTATCTTATGTTTTTTCTTTGTTCACTCTAATTTCTGCTTTTCTCCTTCCTATTTTTCTCAAGGACAATGGTAATTGTTTTGTACCTTCTCTTAATTTTTTTCTTAAAGTCAAATATTAATCATATAATCTACACAGCTAACTTTCACAGCATGCACTAGTTATTTTTTTGACTGGAGCTCTAGTTTCATATATTTAGAAAATTTTCTATTTTTACATGTGTAGTTTCTTATTAAATTATATTCAACTGTTTCAACTATGGAAAGAGATTTAATTCTTAAGTGAAGTTGAATTTTTATCATGATGGTCTATTGTTGGGAGAGTACAGATTTATCATGTACAGGTGCCCACCATACAGATCTGCATTTTGTTGACTTCTGAAAATACCCGAGACTATGGAAATGAAAATTTGATTTTCCTAAAAAGGTTATAATTGCTTACACTGGGTTTTAAACCCAAGACCTTATGCCTAGATAGGAATAAGGATACCACTGGGCTAAGAAATTATCTATACATACTATATTAACATTATCAGTTTATCATAATCCTCATCTCAAAACTATGGCCCTTATTCACATTTTATTGCAATTACCTCTCATTCTATTCCTACTTACAAATTGTATATTATGCTGTTTGCAAGTGTATTATGTTGTACAGTTCATATGTATATTCAGTCCATAAGGGCATAGATAAGTTGGTTCTTGTATTTTGTGCTGATGGTCGAAATGGGAAGGGGAATTAGATTGGGCAGAAATTCATCTTGAAATGTGGTTAATAGAATGCTGGTTTAGGCTGGACTACTTGTGTTGAGTCAGTTGTTGTGGTAGCACATGAGACATGAGGTTATAAAGTGCTATATTACAAAGTGAATTTTGGGACTAAATGTAGTTTTTGGATGGTTGGCTCCAAACATGCAAGTTTATCTTTTCATATGTTGTCTTGAGTGATATTTTGGGCTTGAATATTGGAGTGTTATGTGCAATACTATGAAATTTTAACTCAAAATCAATTAGTATTGAGTGAAGAGATTTATCATATATTAATTTTAGGTTTAGTCTCTACATTACCAATGTAAGGCTATTCTAACACTTTTTCTAATTTGTGGCATTTCTTATGTTTGCTAGTGTTCTTTTGTATTTTAGAATTGGTGGATGTATGTAAATCTCCTCTAATATAATGTGAAATGGCAACTCAAAAACAATTGGCATTGAGATTCATCGTATATTAGTTTGAATCTAGTTTAGGGAGGGCTGGCTTCAAACCTGTAAATTTATCTTTTTACATGTTTTCTTCAGTGATGATTTTGAGCATGAATTTTTCAGTGTTACATGCGATACAATGATGGGAGTTTGTCTATAAGGTGGATTCTAGGATTGAATGTGGTTTGGGAGGGCTGGCTTCAAACCTGTAAATTTATATGTCTACTTGTTGTCTTCAGTGATGAATTTAGCATGTATCTTTTAGTGTTACGTGCAATAAAATAATGGGAGTTTGTGGGACATGTGATTTAGGTGCTATTTGGAACCATATTTGGTTCTGCACAAAAGAACTTTCACACTTAGAACACAAAGTTGGTTCCAGATAGCTGGTTGTGATGTGTTTTCCTTGTTAAATCATAAGAAAAAACTCTTAAAATTTGGTAAGCAAAAGTACTGCACTTCTGCTCAATATCACTTGCAACATAATATGAGGCCTCTGTGAATTTATATAATATTCCTGGGAATGCATTGATTTGATTGCAATATACTTATGTGATATTCATTCATAGAGAGCTTTTATTTTTATTCTCAAACATGGTGAAATGTTTTTCTAAATCTTTGCTATTCTAAAAACTGTTGGGCATTTATGCACCCAGTTTCTTTCTTTTGGATGGACCCTTGTTGGATCCGGCAATAAATCCAGTAAGGATCGATTTATTTATTTGGTTTTAAGGGGTTTTGCAACCCATGACACCCAAAATATATTCTTTAACATGGTCAGCTGTTGTCTTCTTTCCCTCCCAATCGTTGATGACCAATTCTTACTGGTCTGATTGCTTTCTTCCAGTAACTCTGGTGATTGTAGGAACCATATTAATTTTTTTGTGCATAAACAATGAAGGCATATTATAACCAAAAGAAAGCACAGTACATGCTTATCTAGAAGATAAGCACGATGATATCAAAACCATTAAAAGCAAAAGAAATAGGGGAAAAAGGAAAGGCTCCACTGGAGCAAACATATTACAATACTACACCAGACCTATCAAAAGAAAGTCTTCTCCATTTTTTTTTTGCAAAACCACTCTGGTAGCACACTGAAGTTTTGTCTGAATTCCTGGATTTTATGCAGAATCCTGGTTCCAGCGCTCAAGGTGAAATTTCATTTGTATCATGGAATTCAAAGTTCCATCATATAATAGCTTCTACATCTTACAATGGAACAACAGGTGAGACTAAAATAAGTTGTCATGTGGTTTGTGGTGTATATTCATTATACTATTCTTGTATTTCTTTTCAATTGGTGCACTAATGAAATGTCACCCTATACAATTATCATGTGGTGGAAGCTAAGCATATTTTTTTGCAGTGGTCTGGGATTTGAAGCACCAGAAACCAGTAACAAGGTAATATGGTGCACATGCTGCATGGTATTCTGTTGTGTAGTTTTCAATTATGAAATTCAAAAATGTTGTTTATCTGATACTCATATACTAGAAATACTTAGGTTTATTGTCTGCGAAGTATTGATCTTTCATCATCTGATCATTTATTTGTTTTCTGACAGTATTTCAGATTTAAGTAAACGAAGGTGCTCTGTTCTTCAATGGAATCCCGATATTTCTACCCAGTTAATCGTTGCATCTGATGATGATGCTTCTCCTTCTCTCAAAGTAAAGTTAATTTATTTTGGTGATTATTTTTTGGATACACATAGGTTGTGTATGGTGATGATTCTGGCTTGTGATTTTCCATCTATACCTTGCATCAAATTGGTGCAGCATCAGCATATATGTTTAAAGTTGACTTCTATTTTTCTCAATTGATAATAACATCGGCTAGAAAATGGCTCCTCCAAGTTTTGATAATACCACAATCATTACCAGACAACATCTTAACCATTTTGTTTCATTTTTAGCACAGGTTTATATCTTGCTAATTTCTATGAATTGTTCACAGTTGTGGGACGTAAGGAAAACTATATCACCAATAAAGGAGTTTGTTGGACACACAAAAGGTTTGTATTTTTTTCACGTTTCTTAGGTCTCTTAGTTTGTTTTCCTCATTGTTTTTGTTGAAATCATCATTGTAGATTGCTTAAAATAGGTATCATCCTTGTAAAAGCATATAGTTAATTAAATGGATCTGACAATATCTGCTCAGTCAAAGTCAATGCGAGGTGAGTTGCCAAGGCATGATCAATGCATGCCTTGGTGCCTAAGTATGGTCTCGATCTTCTTTAAAAGTTTAATTTGCTAGATTGGCTTGCGAGAGACAAAGTAGTGTGGTGATGGAGGTCAAGAGCCTAATAGTAGAAGGAAAGGGGTTGTAATACCATGTATCTTCATAAGGTGGCCAACTCTAGAAAGAGGACTAATATCATTACATCCATATCAATCCCAGTTGAAGGGTAATGACACAAATGGATAATAGATTAATTTGGAAAATTTGTTACATAAAAGACTTTTTCAATTTGATCTGACTTCTTAGAAGAGGTGGAAGTTGTCTTCCTTAGAAATAATGCGTGAATGGCCATTGATTGTGGTGTTAGAGGAAATATTTGGTAGACTATTTAAATGGCCAAAAAGGTCATGCTTACTTAGCATATGAGAAAAGACTTTAGAGTGTATAATCCAAAAATTTTCACCAGTATCTACCATAACTGTACTTGTACTTGAAGTGAAAGTAAGGGCTGCAATACCAAAAGACTCATGGCCTGAAAATACAGAAATTTGTCATAGTCAGCTTGAGAGATAGTAACCACTGATATACTAGCAAGCTTGTCAAACTTTTTCCAGCATTATTTGGATTTTTAATTAGTATGAACATGGTGCTTGTAAGGTATGCATCCTCAATCATTGGTGTGACCTCCATGAACTCGTCCATATCTTGATTGTTGACCATCATTGTGAGTTGCCACCATAGCAGAGTGATCTCCTGTAGGCATGCTAGTGGAAATACAGAGAACTTGAGCAAAAGCAGTCTGAAGTATTGGTAAACCGTTAGCTCCAGGAACTTATCATCAAATTTGATAGGAAAGTTTTGGAGTTATTCTTGACAAATTATTCTTGGAAAGTTCACCCCTATTTCATCATGTAGTGGTAATATCTGAATTCAGTGGCTAATATATTTCTAATTCCTTAAGTGGAAATTGCAAGGTGGCATAACAATCTTGAACAAAATTATCTCTTAAAGATCTTCTCATATATTTCATATAGTCGAGCAATGTTTTTCTCATGTCCATACATCTATTTTAGTGTGTCCTAAATTTTCTTAGTTGGATGCAAAATCATAACTCCTTATGCAATATTAGGTTTCATGCTATTTTCTAACCATCTCATGGTTGCAGAGTCGTTGATGAATCAATCTTCATATTGTATGTCTTTAATCAGGGTTGTGAGTGAGATGTTTTCGCTTGCAATGGGCTGTTGGACCTTAACAAATAATTATGTCCATTAAGCTTTTCGGTTGTGCCATTGGAATTCTTCACAATTGATTCCTTAGGGGCTATCAGAACAAAACAGCAAGTCTGCCCTTATAGAGAAAAGTGTTGTAGAGAATCCCTAGAGGTAGAATAATGGCCTTCGGTGAGTGAGATGAACCAATATTCATATTGACTGTCTTTAACATTAGGGGTCATGAGTGAGGTGTTTTAGCTTACGATGGGCAACAATAAAAATGTTTGAAAGCTGTTGGACCATAACAAAATAATTATGTCCATTAAGCTTTTCAGATGTGCCATTGGGAGTCTGCACAATTGATTCCTTGGGGGCTGTTGGAACATAACAACAAGCCTGTCCTTACAGAGAAAAGCATGGAGAGAATCACCAGAGGTAGAATAATGTCCTTGGTAGATAGAATTCCCAGTGGAATGACAGCCTTGTTCATGGGCTGCTATGCAAGAGATGGGATCAGCCAGATCTTTGCAATGAAAAATGGCCAAGGGTTTGCAAGGAGGGGCTGAAGGCTCTAATGGTGGTGGAGAATGCTTTAATGGGTACAGAAGAGGGGTTGGGAATCCCTGTGAGTGGTGATGACGGGGAGGGTTGTGTAACCCTTGTCAGCAGTGGTGGCAGTAGGAAGGGAGGGTTTGAACTATAAACTGGTGTTTATCTTGTATGCTAGTTGAAAAATCAAGATTTATTGTTGAAATTTCGTTAATACATCTGGGTATGGGATTCCATTGTTCTTAACCAACTCAGGCTTATTTCTTTCTAATTGTTTTGTTTCCTGTAGTCTCTTTTGCTTGGTTTTGACTGTGGTAGTTCTTTGCTTTTCTTGTGAGGATCTCTTGTTAGGGAAATTTTTTTGTTGTACTACTATTGGTTTTAAAATAGTTTGATCATTAACTCTTGAAAAAAGAGAAGAAAAGAGGTGTCTTGGCTCAATTGTTCCAACTTCACACCTAGTGGCTTGTATATGCTCGCCATGGGGTTATCATTTTGGTGTCTTTTTTGAGTGGAAATAAATAAATATATTAAAATTGAGAAAACAGGGGGCCCTACACAAGTTGTACGCAAGTGAAAATGAAAACAAAAGTATTACTGGACTTCAAAAAGAAATCCCCACTAGAAATAAGAAAAACAAGACAAGTCAAACACAAAATCATAAAGATTTGATTTTTCTGCTATCCTTGTTTTATATGATTTTCATGACTTTCATTTTTGTTTGTCATTGTATTGTGTCTGTTTATGTATAAATTCTGATCATTTTATAAGAATGCATTATTTGGGGCACAGCCAACTTTGTATTGAATGTAGAAGGCCATAGGTGAATTTTTATTTATAACTTATTTTGTGACACTGATTTATTCTGTTTGCATTTTTTATATTATTTTTTTTGTTATTCAGGTGTGATTGCAATGTCATGGTGTTTCAATGATAGCTCACTCTTGCTTACTTGTGCCAAGGACAATCGAACCATATGCTGGGATACAGTTACTGGCGAGGTAATAATTAGCATTTACTGTTTTGACTTGTGTCTATTGCTGCTTCAATTTTGCATTTTATGCTTGACATTATTGTTTCTTTTTGTTACCATAATTGTGATGTAGATATTGTCTGAGTTGCCTGCTAGCACCAATTGGAACTTCGATATTCATTGGTACACAAAGATACCTGGAATCATATCAGCATCATCTTTTGATGGAAAAATTGGAATATACAATATTGAGGTATGATGGTTCTGTGCCTACCATGGCATCATCTTATATGTTTTAATTTCATACCACTTCAAAATGATTTTGAGATCTACTATCGTTTTATATTGAATCCCTCTTGTGAGTTACTGCTAAAAGGGTTCTTTAAAAAGTTCCTCTTTTTCTGGAAATATTTCTGTACAAAGAAGATATGTTTCTTTGTAAACTTAGCTGTTGTAGATGTTTATATTTTAATATTTGGATGTATCACATCAGGTTTCGTTCTCAGATTAAAAAGGATTTGCTTTAAATAACAAAAAATATATGTGTTCATTCTAAAATCCTTATTAAGTTTTGTTAAATGGTAGTGTTGTATAACTTTTATTGTATTTCTGCCATTTTAAAGCTAAGTTCCAATTTTTGTGGATGTTTTGTTAATATTCACAGGCTTATAGCAGATTGTCAGCTGTGGATGGAGACTTTGGATCTCAAGGTTACATTATAAATCTTTCTAGAAAGACTATAAGCAAATTATTTAATGATTTATTGGCTCAGCATGCTTCCTAACATATCTAGTAACTGGTTCAAAGTTATTGTAGAGTGGCTGATTGCAATACACTAAATATTTCAATAAATTTTTACATGTTGCTTAGATTTAGTAATTAAATTACCTGTGTACATAGAATCTTGTGTCGACTCATGTTGATAAAATATTGCTTACACATTTCAGTTTTGTAAATGTTGACACAACACATGGTGCATGTTAGAGATTGCACATCAATTAACATGTTGACCCATGGACGTTTGTGTTGAAAGTGTTGATACACAATTAACATAGTGATTTTTTCAACCTTATGTCAGTATTGATTTGTCGATCAACATATTATGCATATGATGACTGACATGTGCATCTTTCCTAAATATCTTAAATCTTTTTTAATTTAAGTTGCACTGGTTTAATGATAAATTAGTTGTGCACGTAGAATCTTGTATTGATACGTGTTGTGAAAATGCTTACAACAAATTGGTTATTGTAAATAGTGATGACATTGGGGTGCATGTTGATGTTACATATAGGTTTGTGTCAACCAATGTCTGTTTGAGTGGATGGTGTCAGTTGACACAATGATTTTTCAACACTGTCAGTTTGCATCAACTGACATTATGCAGATGTTGGCTGACATTTGCATCTTTCCCCATTTTTCCAACAGAACTATAAATGTTGTATTTCTCTTCTCCAGCCTTCACCAAAGCAACCAATAGTGATTCCCTGACCAAGGCAAGTTTGCAGCAGCCTCCAGCAGCAAAAAACAGTGTGAACTCTAGATTTTCAACCTTTCAGCAGCCATTGTCTTCATTTTTTGTGGTTAGAATCCTTATATCTAAGATTATTTTGAATGATTTTAATTAAAATTGCATATATTTAACATAAAAGTGGTAGATCTAATTTATTTTTTTCCATTTTCATTTTATTTTCTGAAATTAAGAGAGATCTAATTGAAGTTGCATTTACATGCATTGGTTAGGTTAACATAAAAGTTGTAAAACTAAGGTTTTTATAATTTATAATTATTTTTTGTTTTATTTTCGTAATTTGAGTGATATCTTATTTTCAGATATGCTTGCTTTAGTTTGCTCTAAATTTTCATGTTGAATTTCGTAATTTTTAGCCAATTTTTTGGATTTCTTTGTTTTTTTACAAATTTCCATTGATTTTTTCTATTTGATTTGACACATTTCATTTTTGTCAGACTGAAGCCCAACACAAAACTGATGTTGGTTTTTGTCTGGCTTTTTTTTATCAGTCAACTTTCGTCTTTCAAAGCATATATAAAGATTATAAAAGCGAAGTACAATGTTATCAAGATGATAAACAGAAGATTACACCCAAAAGAAAGCTAGAACAAGAAGAACCAAGCAAACAAAGAGAATCCCACTCCGCCTAGGACCAGAATAGACTACATGAACAGAAACCTAGATGTGATAGGACCACAACACAAGGCTAGTGTTGCAAAATAAGCTGAAGGCATGCTTGTGTGGCTCATCCGGGACTAGGACAATCTGCACCTCTCCAGTCTATCAGCCACATCCTCTTGTGGCAGGTCCACCACTTGATTCTGTGGGATATCTAGGCCCTGAAAAATTCTTATATGTTTCTTTCAACCACCTAGGTCATCAACTAACTAGTGGAAGATGAGCCCAAATCTTTCTTATGCCCTTGGAAAGTTGGCCCCGTGCTTCAAACAGTGTCTTGTTATTATTGAATCCCATGTATTATTTTTACTTGTGTTTATATTTATGGAAACAAGGCAGAAAATGAAAGTCGAGAAACCATGGAATACATCAGAAAGGGTGAAGTTATAACTCAGTATACGAGACTAAGCTAGAATAATAATATCTAAAAGAATACTTGAATATGATTAACAAGTCATAAATGAATTAATAACTGATCATTTAAACTTTTAAGGCTGTGAATATTATTCATTTCACAGTCTTTGTAACTCATATTTAATTTGTTTTAAAGGCATAGTTTGGATTTCTTATTTAAGAATTAACTGGTTACTGTTGGGTTATATATTTTGGTCTTTATGCATATTTGGGTTATTGGATACCCATTTCTGGAATTTCCCTTGACAACCTTATATACATGTAGCCTTTTATACTTGTCAAGTTTTGACATGAAACATTGACACATGGTTTTACAACTTACTAATACAATATCTACATGTATATTGTCATCACACTATATCATGTAATATTTTTGCCTTTTTTTGAACTCAGTTTTACGTTTCAGTTGATTATTTTACGAAGGTAGGTGCCTAGGTGCGTGATTTGGTCATGCCTAGATTGTTCTCCTTAAGAGGATCCTCTATTAGGCTTGGATAATATATGTTGCGACAAATAGTCCCTACCAATGTCGATCTAACATATAATATAGTTGAGAACTCTCCAATTACTCAGCTAGGTTTTGTTGGAATATGAGACATTTATACTTGGTATCAAAACAGGTTGTGCACTCTATTTGTCAATCACGCGTAGGCCTGGGCCTTGACTGGAAACAGTACTGGTGTTAGTGAAAGACCTAGAGTCACGTGTGTGGGGGAGTTTGGGACAAATAGTCCCACATTGGAAATAATATTGATGTCGATCTAGCATATAACATAGTTGAGAATCCTCCAACTACTCAGCTAGGTTTTGTTGGAATATGAGACATTTTTACTTTATAGAAATACACTCCCAAAAGTTCTTGGACAATTGGGAGGAGGGTCCTTCCATAATATAGCCCAGGTCTATTACATCTTTACACAATGTGAGATTATGTATTTCAATACTTCCCTGCACTTGTGGCGAGCCTTGAAGTTAACGAGTATCCTTCTTCACATTGTCTAGGTGAGGTGCTCAAACTAGAGTGATTTATGAGGCACGTGTCGTGAATATGCTCTGATACTATATAGAAATATACTCTCAAAAGTCCTTAGACAATTGGAAGGAGAGTCCTTCCATAATATAGCTCAGGTTCATTACATATTTACACAATGTGAGATTATGCTCTGATATTATATATATATATATATATATATAGGTCTAGGTGTGTGATTTAGGTTTTTTAAATGGATCTACATTTGAGGAGGAATGCCAAAGACAAGGAAAGTTTTATGATTTTTGACCTCATGGAGCTTCCACCTTCAAGCTTAAATCTTGATCCTCAAGGTGATGATGTTTTGAAATGGACAGCTAAAAGCTTGGAGGGTTTGTTTTGTTAATAGTTGCTTTGAGTGACTAGTTAAAAATGCTGAATATACATGGTCCCCATATAAGTTAGTGTGGGAATGCCACTTACCTCTCAATGTCAAGGAGTTTGTATGGCTTCTTATGCATGATTATCTTGTTACCAAAGATATAGAAGGAAGTGGGCTCATGTGGATGATGGTTCTTGCCCCTTGAGTGACTCTTCTGAAGAAGATATAGATCACATAACCTTTGTCTGCAATATTAGCAAAAGGGTTTGGCTTTTTGTAATGCTTTCCTTGGTCCTAGGTGGCCTCATTGCTAATGTCCATGTACATGTATTGGATACTATCAATTTGGTGATTGCTAGAAAGATGAGTGAGCCCAAGCACACACATAAAGAATTATATTCAATTTCGTGGAAAACTTTGATGATGTTAAAAAAATGATGTCTGTAAAACTTTGATATGTTATTGATATGTTGATAGAAATATAGAAAGGAAAAATGTCATGTCTAAATTAAATAATCATGTCAACATTAGTTTTGATGTTTTGTCGAGAATTTGAAATAGTGACTTATCAGCAAAATTTTACTAACATGTGTTGATGTTTGATTATGTGCTCACATAATCTAGTGATGTTGGCAGCAATTCTAGCATTCTTTGTTGTAAGTGCATTAGTGTCCATCATCAAATTCATTCGATGATGTAGATCTCAATTGGGCTTGTGGTCTTTGATCATAGGTTGGCTATCTTCATGTGCAATGGACATTGGTGCTATGCTGATACTAGAATCACTGCATATTCTAGCCTTAATTGTAGATGTTGCTTTAAGTTTTTGAAGTTGCAATGGTGTGTGTATTGTTGTCCCCAACTTCGTTTTGGTGTGTGTTGCCACTTGCTAATGTTCTCCCTTGTCCGTGGTTGTCAATGCACTTCCTTGCATTGATGCCTTTAGTTGTCTCCCTTTTTGACTATTACTAGTGCTCTCCCTTGTGTTGATGTCTCTAATGCTTTGTCAAAGTTGTTGATGCTCTCTTGCACAGTGGTCCTCTTCCATAGTTGGGATGGGATCATTCACTTGGTCTGGAATGGAGATACCGTCTTGGACACCTATTCTTCACTATTGGATTATAATAATATGATTTATTGTCTGCTATGGTTGACACCTACAGCAATGTTGGCTGGTGGCACCTACAACCACCACATTTCGGTAGTATACACACATGCAGGAAACAAAAATGCAGCACTTCGATAGATACACTGTAGCAGCTACATTGGAGCAATAGTGAACTCCGTAGGGATCACTGCATGTACTGTAGCAGCTGTTACCCCTATTGACAATCTCTTGTGTTGCTATTTTATAAAACATCTTCGAAACGTGGGTTGTGTTTGGGGGATTAATTTGTACCGTGTGTTGCATTTTCTCCTTTGGTCTGACCATCTTTTTCTGACCTTCCTGTCAAGGATGTAATATTATTTTTTAATAAGAATTCATCCTATTCATAATTCACAAAAATTCCAGGAAACTGTCTGGAGACGTATTTAGGAAAATGACTATAAATTGTTGTCAACTTGTTTGATGGAAAGGTATATTGCGTTTTATTGTTCACAAGGAATTCAACTATGATTTTGTGTCAGATTTTGATCCAATAGAAAAAAATGTCCGACTTTAATTGAAATGTCAGTAAAACTTTAGCTAAAATTACAAAAGACCACAGAATGAGCTTAAAAAAATGAAGTTTTATTTTCTAAGGTATGGTTTAGCTTGGTGTGTAAGTTGTAAGATTATGTGATTGTGTAATTATGACCATATTTTGAATCACAAATTTTTTCGTTATGACAAATTATGGACATAATTTGTCCGATTTTGAATGGTAGAATACATATAATTGAATGATATCCATAATCCATAATCCATATAATTGAAGTTTAGTCTGATTACGAGATTATGAGTTTGATTTTGTGTTTCCTTTCTAAAATACTCATAATCTTGAGGCATACAATCTCAATCAAACAAGAATATGCATAACACTCCATGGAATCACAAAATCCACAAATTTTGCATAATCTCAATTAATAAGATCAATTAACTTTAAATTTTAGATATTTTTGTCTTTACATCAATAAAACTAATGTATGAAGTTAACAATAAAAAAATAGTAAAATAAATAATATAGCAATACCACACAATCTATTGTCAAAAATATACAATCTATGTAAGAATACTTTATATAGTTATATCTATGCATTATTGTAAAATATGAACTTTTGTAATTTCAAGTTACATTGAATCACCACCTAAATATGACAAACAACTCTATGATACTAAGTTCTTTCCCTTTTTTTTCTTTGATCTTAGACCTTATTATTTGATGGGATTCACCTACATATATTTAAAAAAGCCATGGTCTTTGCATATCTAAATTTTCATGTTTTATATGGAGCCTTTGGGGAAGACCTTGATGTTGCCATTGAAAAGAGAATAGAAGTGTTGTTGCCTGGGGTAGATTTGTTGGTGGGTTTGATTTTATTGAAAGAAAGATCAAATGTAATTATATTATTACGAGAAAAAAATAAATTTTTTATGCTTGTAAAACCAGGCATTCTCTTTGTTGATGTTTTCCTGGTTATATCTCCCCCATGTATGATGTATTCATATTTTTCTAAGTTGCTTTTCTAGTGTTTCTCTTTTCTTGAATATATCCAAGATCATTCGTTGTTTGTTCATTTTTTCATTCTTTCAATATATATATATTTATCTCTTTGAATTTCCTGTGCCTTTACTGCAGCACGTTTGAGGGCACCAAAGTGGTTGAAATGCCCATCTGGCATATCATATGGTTTTGGAGGAAAGCTTGTTTCTTGTCGAACTAGCTCATCACCATCTAGTGCTCCTTGCAGTTCTGAGGTGAAATTACCTGATTTTCTCTACTACTTTGTATGATTCTGCATGTTTTATTTGATTTATTCTTCTTATTTCAGGTTTATGTCCATAATGTAGTAACCGAGGATAGTCTTGTGAAACGTTCCACTGAATTTGAAGAAGCAGTTCATAGTGGAGAGAAATCTGCTTTAAGACTTTTGTGTGAACGAAAATCTGAAGAGTCTGTGTGAGTTAATACTGAATAAACTGAATACTTTCTCTTGTTTAGAATGTTTAATATATATTGATAGTTTTTGTTGTTTTTCTGATGCAGACTTGAGGATGACAAAGAAGCGTGGGCCTTCTTGAAAATTATGTTTGAAGATGAGGGAACGGCTAGGACAAAGCTTTTAGGTCATTTAGGTTTCTGTGTACCTAGTACTGAAGTTGAGAGTATTTCTGAGTTAACTAGCAGCCTCAGTCTTGATGATAGCACAGCAAAGACAACAGGGTTGATGGAAGGGATGGAAGGAAGTGCATTTCATATCGACAATGGGGAGGAGTTCTTCAATAATGTTCATTCTTCTGTTGAAAATCTTTCTTTGGACAAGGATACCACTCCAAATGGTGAACAAGCATCGCAAGAACCTCAGGGAACTCAAGAACCTGCAGAGGATGTTGATGAAAGCATTCTACATGCATTGGTCATGGGTGATTACAAGGGTGCAGTCCAACATTGCATGTCTGCTAATAGAGTAGCTGATGCTCTTATTATTGCTGATGCAAGTGGACCTTCAAGTGGGCCTCCACTATGGGAGAGTACTCGTGATAAATATCTGAATAAGAGTCATTTACCCTATCTGAAGGTTGTTTTTGTTTCTATGTTGAAGATATAATTGCAGATAGGCGTAGTGTGTTGTGTCCATTTCTTTGGCATTTAACTGTTTGGCATCTTTCTGGATTTTTTCAGGTAGTTGATGCACTTGTTAGGAATGATCTCATGGCTGTTGTAAATACCAGGCCTCTAAACTTATGGAAAGAGACATTGGCTCTTTTGTGCACTGTACGCATATTGATATAGCTTATTCATTTCAGTTTAGTTATGACTATTTTGACATTTATCTTTAGCCTTATGTAAACAAATTATTGGCCCATTAAAAAAGCATTTTTTTTAAACTTCTTCATTCTTGACTTGCTTGCTAGTTGCTACAAGTGACTTTTGTTTATACCTTGTGTGGATAACAGTTTGCACAAAAGGAAGAGTGGACAGAACTTTGTGATAGCCTTGCATCAAGGCTTATGATTGCTGGAAGCACACTTGCTGCCACTCTCTGCTATATATGTGCTGGAAATATAGACAAAACTGTGGAAATCTGGTCATACAAGTTGACTTCTGAGAATGGAGGAAGAACATATGCGGACCTTCTTCAGGTTATTCTTTGTAAAAGTACTACAAATTTCGGTAACTGCAATAGTACACTTGTAAGCTGATATGTATTTATATGTATACAGGATCTGATGGAAAAGGTTATTGTTGTTGCCTTGGCGACTGGTCAGAACCAGTTCAGTGCATCTTTGTCCAAACTTGTTGAGAATTATACCGAACTGCTCGTCAGTCAGGGGCTCCTCACCACTGCTTTGGGATGCTTGAAACTTTTAGGAACAGAAGATTCTTCCGGAGAACTTGTAATTTTGCAAAATCGGATATTACTTTCTGTGGAGGGTGGGTATGCTATACTTTATTTTGATGGTTGCTTGTCTTTGTTATCCAAAATGCTTTTTGGTAGAGATCTTTTTTTTTTAACAAATAATTCATCACATGTATGTCAATAGGTGTTCTTCAAAAAAGCATTTTCAAGCATGATTTCCATACATTTTGAAGTAAAAACATTAAAAAAAAATTTGTATTAAAATAATTGTTATCAAGCACTCCCTAACTATATAATGTTCATGATCGAAGTAAATTAGATCTGCTATGACATCAACAAATTAACAAAATTTGAGCGTACCTCAACATTTTAGAGTTGTTTCATTTCAACCCTATTGTTTGAAATGAAGTGGTTCATATTTGTGCCTCACTAACCATTGTAAGTATAATAATACCAATAATTACTGTTCAAGAATATAAATAATTGTAATTTTTCTCATGTCAAGCATAGGCCATTTACTATAATTATAATTATATAAATACATCAAAAAACTGAAAATAGTAGGCACAATTGGAATTCAAAATTGATGGTGTGGGTAATTTGGCCATAAATTCTTTATTTCATCTGAGTGGTTTTTGAAAGGTGTTTCACATGCTGATGTGTACCAAATTTCTCTGAGGGGGATTGGCATTGCTTGTTTGTAATATCTAGGAAATACATGTAATTTATTTCTATATTATTTACTTTGTTGTTAGTTAATGCAATTCTTTGCATCTGGACTTCAAACACTGCCTACTTTTATTACTAAAATTGCTGATTTATTATAGGTCTTTACTTGTTATTTATACATGGAAGGGTGGGCTTTGATGTAATGGTAAAGTTGCTTCATTGTAACCTTGAGGACTAGAGCTCACAAGTTCAAATCTTAAGAAACTATCTCCATTTATGAGAGATAATGTTGTTTTCAATTGGACCTTCCCCATGCCTCGCATATGTCGGAATCTTGTCCACTAGATTTTCCCTTGTTATAAATATGTTGTCATGTTGTTATCTCTGTTCTGCAGAAAAAGAGTTGCCAAATACACAGCCAACTGTCAATGCTTTAAATCAGTCAGAACCCACACATGTACCCGAACCAGTGGCGTATTCTCAGGTATCTTTCCCAGCACAACGTTATGAGATGTTTTCCATTGATCATTTTTCCAATGAAATTTTTTTCTCATGACTGGCTTCTTTTAATAGGATAACACCCAATTTCAGCAGCCTAATGTGCCTCAATATACAGAACCATATACTCAACCGACATATCCTCAGCAAATGGCTCCTTACCCAGTCTATCAACCCACCCAACAGAAAAAGCAGTTCTCAGATTATGCAAATCCGTCACCTTTTCAACCAGCACCTTCAACCCAGATGTTTCTTCCTTCACAAACTCAGAATCATCAGGTACTTAACAGGTTTCTCTTGGGACTTGATATTAATGCAACACTGATAAGTAATGTTCTTCAAGGACAGATGAGTTTCTTTTGTAGTTTATGAGCTTTCATTACTGTTTTTATATCATCCATTTAAGGCATCAAGGTGCCATGGACCTCATTCATAAAATGAGGATAAGTCTTGATCATTATGCTTATTCATATTGTTCCAAAAAAGGGCCTGTTAGGGAATTATGTTATGAAATTATGAAAAAAGGTAATAGAGCAAATACTAAGGCATGTAATTAGAATCATAGAAAATTAATTTTGATTTATGTTTGGTAAGTCAACAGTATAAGTTATTTATTTACTTGAACAACTAATAGAAACTTTTTGAGTTAAGGAAAAAAGGACCTCCATATGATTTTCGTTGATTTTAAAAAAAGTATAAGATAGAGTACCTAAAAACCTGTTGTAGTGGATTTTGAAAAAAAAGTACCTATAGAATTTATTGATATTATAAAGGACATGTATGAAAGAGCATTTACTACTGCTAAAATTATAGGAGGAGAATTTAGGGTATTCTCAATAAGCATAGATTCATACCAATGGTCTTTTTTAAGATAATATGTGTTTGCCTTAGTTATGGATGAAATAATTAAGAAAAATTATCGAAAAATACCTTGGTGCATGTTATTTTCTGATAATATAGTTTTTATTGATGAAAGTAAGAGAAGATTAGTTCTAAATTAGAATTTTAGAGAGATACTTTAGAGTTCAAAGGATTTAAATTGAGTAGGTCAAAAACTAAATAAATGGAATGTAGGTTTTAGAAAAGTAGGAATAATGAGAAAAGCATATCATTCCATGATCATGAAAATCATAAAAATAATACTTTTAAGAATATAGGAATATAACGGAGAAATTATAGTCGATGTTATTCATTAGACTAAAATATGGTAGATAAAGTGCAGAAATACTTTTGGTGTGTAGGTAATAGGAGAATACTTTTAACATTAAAAGGGAGATTTTACAAAACCATTATTCATCCAACTATACTTGCAGAGAGTTGAATTGTAAAGTATGATCTTATGTAAAAAGCATTATTGCTGAGATGTGAATGCTTAGATAGAATGGTAATACAATAAGAGATAAACCAACAAACGATTTTATTAGAAATAGGGTAGGAATTGTAGCAATTAATGATATGATAATAGAAAATCGGTTTAATTAATTAAGTCCATACCTATTTAACTCCGTACTTGTTTATCTTAGTTATAGATAAAATAACTAAGAAAATTCAAAGAAAAATACTCTGGTGTATGCTATTTGTTGATGACAGTTTTGGTTAATGAAAGGAAGATAGAAATTAGTTTTAAATTAAAAATATGGAAAGATATTTTAGAGTTCAAAGAAATAAAGAAATCCTTTTAGAGTGTTATTTGACTTGAGAATACTCTTAAAATTAAAAGAAAAATTTTATAAAACTATATTCACCTGATTATACTTTATAGTTTGGAATGCTAGGTTGTAAAGCATAATCATTTATAAATAGTTAGTGTTACAAAGATGCAAATGCTTAGATACTGAGTTTAGGAAAGGGATGAAAGGTGCTAATGCACTAGTTACATACTAGAAATTAGTCTAGTATAATAGACAAAAGAGTAAAGCATCTTTTACTTTATATTAGCCGAAGTTTTGAAGATTCCAAAATTAGAAAAATTATTAGATTTTTTTGAATGGTAAATAAGGTAGTTCTTATTAATAAAATAATGATCATCCCTACAAGAATCTAATCAAGAAATAAATATGAAATGAGGAAATTAATATATTTTTATACTTGAGATGACTAAGGAGTTGGAGATGAAGAAAGGTCGCCAGAGGTTGAGAGGTAGCTCCTTGGAGGATTGTTGGAGTGGAGAAAATTACTAGAAAAATAAGGAAATATTCTTCACTAAGGCATTCCAAGATTCTAGAGTGTCAAAGGCGATCACTTGATTGAAATTGTTGCATCTACCCATCGCCTAGGTGTTGAAGAGTTGCATGGTTGCCTTAGATGACAAACAATTATACCTTAATGACAATGATAGAGAGGGTCATTACACGATAAGCAATGTGGGATTAATATCCACTTTTATCATGTAACATTTAACACTCTCTCTTTAGTTAGAGTATGCAACTTGTGATAGACATAAATATGAAAGTAGATAGCTGCAATAAGCATGGAATATGCAAAAATAATTAAGTTGCCGTAACAAACGTAGTAACAATGTGCAAGCAACAACAAACAAACATGGTCAACAACCAATCATGTTCATCACAATGGCTAGTCTTCTTGATAGTACATAAAAATTAGGATGAATTTTGTTTAACACACTACATCAAAAGCTCAATATATTTACAAGAAAACTTTAGGTTGTAAACACACTAATAATACACATACAAAAACGTTGATGTAGCACAGACTTATTTTGTGGTCTTTCTCTTTTTAATTTTTTTTTTTTTACCTTGTTTTGGACTTCTTCCATCACAAGTCTTATCATATTTATTCTTTTTAATTTCCTTCATTCACACAACATCCCTTTATTTCCACCTTTCATTTATTTCTTTCCTTTCTCTCATTTTCTTCTACTTTTTTTCCCTTTTTTCTCATCTTCTACCTTTTTTCTTTTTCTTTCTTCCTTTTTCACTTCAAAAATTGCTTGATGGATTGTAATTCTTGCATGTGTCATTTCTCTCTTTTTCTTTTTTTCCTTGATGAAAATGAAGGATCTCCCCTTTTCACTTTCTTCATTGTTGCATTGGGCCTTAAAGCAACAAATGGTGATGAGTTTGCATAGGATTGGTGCCATAGCTACATGGACAACTGATAAAGATCTTTGTTTTGTGATGACAATGCTATGGTTGACCAAGATGAAACAACGAGAAACTTCTTTTGGGGCCTTTAGAGTTTCTCAATGAGCTGGGACTGCATATGGGTTTGTCATGGTCTAAGAGAACCTATCAAAGAGCACATTGAGGTCATGAGGGAAGATGAGGCCTTGCGACCTACATGTAAGAAGACCTTGAAAGAAATCACTTCAACCAAATCACGTGGAACATGAGAGGTGACAATAGCGAAAAATGAGAGGTAGAAGGGTGAAAGATTGAAATTGAGGAGATGATGAAAAATGACGGTGACTTGGGATCACTATCACCAAATGGGGTAGTGATAGTAGCTAGGGTTCCTTCTTTTTTTCTTCTCTCAAAAACCTTAGGTTTTGATCTCATGTGTAAGAGTATAGATGGAAGACTGATGTTTCATTTACTATTCAGGACCTTTCGTATAGTGGTCACATTAGAGAAGACTATTACATAGTTGACAATGTGGAATTAAAACCACTGCAATTAAATAACTCTAACAATCCTAGCAATAGATCTTGTGGATTTGCTAAAATAACTAATTACACACATCTGTGACTAATTATATTTAATTTCTATGTACTTATTTATATAATAAATAACATCCTGTTGGTCCAAAGAATGGTGTTGGTGGCATAGCCACTGTGGCTGAAAGAACACTAGCTAGTTGGAATGTGGTTGTTGCCAGATGGAGATGATAATTTGTTGCTTTTGGTTGTGGAAGAGTGAAAGGAGGAAATAATACTGTAAGATAGGATAAAGATGAAAAAGATTGGCTATTCGAAATTACATGTTGGTTGACATTGCCCACACAACTTTAAACATTCTATTGTTGATTGACATGACATGTACCGATGAGATTGATTTGATGACCGGTTTTCTTGCAATTGTCGTATTGGCTATGATGGAAGCTGTTACTTGGTGAAACTTTACCAACACATGTTGAAATTTAATTCATTGCTCATGCAATAGAAAAAGATTATAGAGAACTACAAATAAGAAAACTTTATTATTCTTGATAACATTAATCACTAAATTGCCCTTCATCATACTTACTAAGGATTCAAGGCACTGCTAACTATTGCCTACGTGGGTGCCTACATGTCAGTTTAAAAAATTGAAAAATATTTTCAGCCCTTCTACTATTAATGTTTTATACTGATAAATGCTATTATGCACATATGTGTGTGTGCAACTGAACTAACCTCCGTATAACTTTTAAATATGCAGCAAATAACAATATAATAAAAATAATATTAACATCATAACAGCAATGATTTATGCACTCATCTAAATATATCATACACACTAAATTTTGAACTTAAAAAAGGCACCTGAAGATGCATTTCTTGTTAGATCTAGTACCAGATGGCTACAATAGAATAAGGCCGTGTCTAAAAGCCTAGTCACTTATAACGGTGTTATATTTAATATTACCAATGCAAAGTGTGTATGTTTAGAATGATAATGATTGGAACATTACCAGGACTTCTTTTAGATGTGAAGGATATAATAAAATCCCAACTTTGAAACATATAAGCTCACTCATCCCAACTTTTGGCCCCAAAACTTGACTTGATCTTCTTAGTTTGGGGTTTATTTTAGCTCTGCCTATTTTGCTTCAATTGAAGCTTTTTCCTTTTGATTACATTTCTACCTTTGTTTTCTTGAAAAAACGGTGGATGATATCATGATATTCATGTGTTGTGTTTGTAGATGCCAAGTGCTCCGCCTGTTTCAATGCCACAGCCTGCTGTGAGACCTTTCATTCCTACAACACCAGCTGCACTGAAAAATGTAGAACAGTACCAGACACCAACCTTGGGCTCTCAGCTATATTCGGTCTGTTTACACTTCCATTTCCTTCTATTGCTTTACAATACAATTTAGTACATTCACATTGTGGCAAAGGCCTCCATGCTTTATTTTGAGAATGCTCCAGACAAATGTGATAATTTATGTAGCTTGTTTTTGTTGCAGGGAGGTGTGCCGTCAGCTTATCAACCTGGACAGCTTGGACAAGGTACACTTGGTGGTGGTGGTGGTTTATCTCAGACTCCAACGATTCCGAGCATGTCATTTTCTCAATCAGTGACATCGACACCAACTCCTGGGGTTTTTACCCCAGTAACAAATCCAGGTTTTGTTCAGAGTACTGGCGGTTTTACCCCTGTAACAAATCCAGGTTTTGTTCAGAGTGCTGGTGGTTTTACCCCAGTAATGAATCCAGGTTTTGTTCAGAGTACTGGTCGTGCTCCAGTCCAACCATCTAGTCCTACACAGGCTACTCATACACAAACAGTTAGTGCACCTCCAGCCCCACCACCAACTGTTCAGACAGTTGACACATCAAATGTATCTGGTAATTTGAACTTTCATCTAATACACAGCATAATTCCATTAGTCATTTTACATGAAACTATGGTTGTTTTTCTTTAAGTGTAGTCTTTTGTTGTGAAATTGGGATTTCTGAACACTGTGTAGTAGCATGTGTGATGAATTAATATCAAACACAATCTTTCAGCTAGATACATGCTCTGCACGATTCTTTATTTCTTTTTGTGCAAATATTATTTTTTATTTATAGTACATATTTTATTATATAGGTACATTTCGATAGTACCTACAGAAGACATAAGAATAGAATTTTGTTGTTGCATCTAATAGGCAAAATCTATAGCGAACAAGAAATTTAGAGTTCAACTTTATTTTCTTAATTTAGGTCCTAAAATCTTAAGATATGGATTTGGATGAACATAATTAGTATTAAGATAAATGGGCAACACCAATAATGTATTCTTTGCATGTGTTGCAAAATCTGAATCTCAAAAATATATTTTTTTTCCTTTTTTTGAAAATCCCTTTCAATCCAATGTAAAATGTCCTCATTTAGAATAGGGAAGAATGTTAAAGCCTTTCTACCATGGTACTCACGAAATATAATTTTTATTGTTAGACCACCACAATATAACTTATTTTATGTAAAATCAACACAGAGGAGGAATTCAAGATTATTTATTTGCTTATCAATTCACCATTTTGGTGCGTATTAGAAAGAAAAGGATTGCCTACAGGATTTATTAATATTATAAAAGACATACTTAAAAAAAGAGAAAAATTTAAAATTAGTATTATGGAGAGATACTTTAGAGTCCAAAGGATCTAGATTGAGAAGGTCAAAAATTGAATGTATGAAGTATATATCTAACAAAAATAGGAATAATGGCAAAGGTATACAATTAGATGGTCATGAGATTCATAAAATATGACTTTTAAATACTTAGGATTCATAATAAGTAGCAATGAAGGAATTATAGAAAATATTCTTAGGATTAAAGTAAGGTAGATAAAGTAAAGAAATGCTTTTGGAGTGTTATGGGATAAAATGATACCCTTAAAATAAAAAATTCTATGAAACTACTATTCAGTTGGCTATATATATGATATGAGAAATACTTTAAATGCTTTAGAATTTATAATAAGTAGCAATGGAGAAATTATAGAAGATGTTATTCGTAGGATCAAAGTAAGGTAGATGAAGTGAAAAAATACTTTTACAGTGTTGTATGATAAGAGGATATCTTTAAAATTAAAAGGAAAATTTCTAAATTTATGTAGTGCAATGTATGCTAAGAGATATGTAAGAATATCTAAAAAGTGCAAATTTTGTTTACTTAATGACTAATGAGGCATGCATCAAATATGAGTTTGGTGTTCATCTTATAAAGTTGATTAACTCTAAGTTGACAAAGACTATGTGATTTCATACTTCTTTCCAAGGTTTAATCTTAATACCACAGTTTCTTATCAATTTCAAAAAACAAATATAAAAGGACAATAACCCGAAATGTCCTTATTTTTCATAGAATTAGTAGTAAAATTTATGTGATTCCTAAGGAAAATGTGACAAGGTCATTCTGTGTTGGCAAATCAACTTGTTTAACCTGTTTGATGTTTTAAACTATAAAAATCATATGGAAAACTATTTAAAATAAAATTATGACAATAGTTTGATATTTTATATAAACATTTAATAAATATATATGATTTTCTTATATGAGTTGGCAAGTCATATATTGGTTAAATGGATCAACCTATTTATAATCGAAGTTCATTTAATCTCAACCTTGACCCATTTATCAAATCGGTTGACAAATTAGGTTCATGGCTCATAATTTATTTTACTGCCCCCTTAGTGTTGGACATTGGCCATAGATATGTAACATATCTTTAGGCATGACGATGGTAATGTTGTGTCAACGTGATGTGTCCCTTCTGTTGTTAAGCCAAAGAGTGTCAGTTAATTACTTGGTTGCTTTAATGATTTCAATGTATGAATTGTTTTGCATTTCTTATATTCAAGGTGCTTTGTGCTCATCTTGTTTCTTTTAGCAACTTTAGATATTGTTTCACTTCTTATTGTGTCTTTTTGCAGCTGAGCTTCGACCTGTCATTGCAACCTTAACAAGGCTGTACAATGAGACCTCAGAAGCTCTTGGAGGTTCACGTGCAAATCCTGCTAAAAAGCGGGAAATAGATGACAATTCAAAGAAAATTGGATCACTGTTTGCAAAACTTAATAATCAGGATATATCCTCCAATGCAGCATCTAAACTTGTTCAACTATGTCAGGCTTTGGATAATGCAGATTTTCCTAGTGCCTTGCACGTTCAGGTATCCCCCTAGACCTTGCTTGTAATCTTGACAATATCACAACCATGGTTGTTAACGTGGGTGCCTAGGCACTGCATAGGTCCCCATCTAGAAAATAAATTCTGGGCATTTCTACTCCCAGTTATTTTTAATCTGGATCTTTATCAGATTCTGAAATGGTTCCAGCAAAGATACAGAATTTTAGGGGTTTCTCAATATTTGTTTTTGTTCTGTTTTTTTCACTAATTAAGGTGGTTTTATGAATTTTATTTAAATTAAGATGCTGATTTTTAGTTGTCTGGTCTCTGAATGCATTTAAACTTATTTCATGTTCTTATTTATAGTTTTTTCCTTGTTTTTAGTTATTTTTGGTTTTCTACTGAGTAATTATATAATTCCGTTTGTTTAGTATTTTACCATTAAATATTTTTTGCATGAGATTTTACTACTAGATATTAATATCATGTCAGTGATTTTTAGTTCCGAATGTTTTTGTTGTTCATTATGTTCAATGTCTAAAATAAAGTTATTAAATCTATTGTCTATATGTATAGATACACATGCAATATATATGTATATAATATTACTACATATCATTTTTTTAGTCTAAAAACTAGATGCCTAGCAACTTGAGGCCAATGTTTTGTTTCCTGTAACTTGATCGCAACTGATGTGTCAGAATTTATCTATAACAGTCTCACAACAAGAAGTGAAACCTAACCATGCAACTGTTGAGAAAATATGAGTGTTCACTAATCTGACATTTTAAAAAAAAATTATAAACTGATTGTAGATAGGACTTTACTGTTTTTGTTTTGCAAGATGGTATAATGTGGTCAATGTTGCTTGAGAAATAGTGAGCTGGGTTCAATTTTTTACCTCAGAAGAAATGTGAGAAGATTTTCTAATATTTTATAAGTTTGCTTCTATTGTGTTTTTTCTTTATGTATTGAGATTATTATTCAGATTGTTGTCATCTATTATATTTTTTCAGCATTATATCTATTGTGCCAGTGATTATAGATATCCAGCACGATTGTCTTTAGAATTTGAGGTTTTGTGCTGTTGGTCAATGAAAATGTTGTTTCATAGCAATGTAAATGCTTCCCAAAATATGACATTAACCACCCTGCGCGTCCTTTCTTTTGTTTTTTGATGCCTGCATGTGATTCATCCACCCTGTTTTTAGAATTCTCTTACCATTTCAGCCAATTTCTTGTGATATTCTACTATCTGGTACATTGGTTGTAGTTCTGATTCGGTAAGCATTGCATGATTTTGGTCAGGAATAATAAATGTGAACAATTAATTAGTTGAAACTTGAAACTTATCGTCTGCAATGCTACCGTGCCCAATTGATTTCCTTTATTTCAAGTTGAAAGTTGAAACTTCATTTAGCTCAGAAGAAAAGTTATCTATCCACTTCTGCAGGGTTTTTAATTTTTTATTATTTTATTACTTTTCGTGTACAACTGAAGTTGTAAAGTAGTTTCATACATTTCCTTGGTTCTGGTTGCGGTAATTTAGTTGCAGTTTTTTTTTTGGAAACTTCAGTTGAAAAAATACTACTTCTGTGGTAATTTTATTATGACAGCCACAAGTCACAACAGTTAACAGATGACCACTACAGAAAAAATTGTGTATTTTCTTAATTTTTGGAGTTTTTAACGTCTTCATCTTGATGTTGTAATTCTAAATTTTGAATGATGGGAAAAAAAAATCTTATCCGAAGTACCGATTGGCAGGTTGTTTTGACTACGACTGAGTGGGACGAGTGCAATTTCTGGCTCGCAGCACTGAAGAGAATGATAAAGACTAGGCAAAGCATGAGACCTCATTAGAACAAGTTGCTCAAGGGATAATAAGGAAGCACTCAAGTTTTTTTTTTTTTTCTCCCCCTCAGCTTCAGTGAGTATTTGATAGTATTTGTGGCTTTCATTATTTTTCCTTGCAAAAACCTTTTACCAGAAATGATCAAATAGTATCTCGTGGGGTGTTTTCGTTTTTCAATTTCCATACTAATTACTTTTATTTATAAATATCATGGCTCGGATGATTTTATATTCAAACCAGAATTTTGAATTATTAAAGCATCGTGCCGTTCAGATTAAAGATTGGCTTGCAAGTTGCATCCTTGGCATGCTTGCTTGCTTCTTGTTCGTGGCTTACCTGGTTAGGCAAGAAAGTGGACTTCGCCGGCTGTGGTGGAAGACGTCGTCCCAAGTATATGCTGCTGTTGTTCCGGTGATAAATTGCTCGGCCATGAGTGCTGCTGTTGGAACTGAACCAAGCGTACACTAAAATATATATTTTGCTCACTGACCAACTTGGGAGGTATCTTCTACTTTAATAGATTTTCAGAATCTCCTTTTGTTAAAGAGTACGTGCACAAAAAGATTTGAACTCTGAAGGGAAAGTGAAATTCCATGATTTTAATCTCTTACAGTTGGAATTAAATATAAAACTCTTGCCAGCACAGATGAGGACGTGTAAAACTTCCACACGTTGTTAATATTGTAGAAGAATGGTCTTGTTATTTACATTACAAACTTGAAGTACAAGAGGTTTATATAGACCATACAAAGATGGTTAGAACAGAACTGCTGGGTAATGGAGAGTTTTAAGCAAAAATAGACAAGTAGAAATAGGCAAGATATATTGCTTGCCTTGATCTGTAAGTAGTACTGTTAAGGGTACGTTGTTCATCTAAATGAGCGTTATATTATATTTTAATTGATGGAGAAATGGGAGGTTGTGTCTTTCTATTGCTTGCCTTGATCTAAGTATGGAATTTGTTCCGTTTTGCAAAGATGAATTTTGTTGTCATTTATCCGTTTTAAAGTTTCCTAAAGCGTATAGCACATATATGTCATCTAACGTCCGTGAAGGTCCAACATTTTACAAAATCATACTTTGTGAGCATTGTTACAAGATGTTTCAGTGATTTGTCAACCTTAAACCTTAATGTTTTGTTAGTTTTTTTTTCTTTTTTGCTCTATTATTAATTTTTATTTTGGAAAGATGAAAGTGACAAACATGTTGAACAAAGTTTACTAGGCTATATCATAGTATTAGATGATTATAATTTAAAGTTGATTAAAGCAATACTCACAAAGTACTGCTTTAATTGAACGAAGTTTAGATGGCAAGAGTAAACTTCGTTTAATTGTCGTCGCATGTTGAACGAAGTTTAGTTTACAAGTCATCTAATGTTATTAATTGAACGAAGTTTACTCTTGCCAACATTGACATTTTCTAATTTTAAAATTTTTCGATCATTTTCATGATAATTAATGCGTAGTTGTCTTTCAAGTTAAACAGGCGGTGATGTTTGCGTCAAGATTGTACGACGTAAGCAGTGATTTCGAGACCTTCGTGTTTAAAAGTCATACAAATTACTAACCTACTTTTTAAAATGATAACTGTCAATTATTTATTGCTTTGATATACTAGTTTTTTTTAAGATTTATTTATTAAAGAAAATTTAAAAAATTATGTTCAAGCTGTTAGCAGTTTTTAATCACAGTAATTATAGTTTATTCCAATCTTGTCGGGTACAGAAGTTATTATTATTATTAAAAAATTATTTATTCATTTTTATTGTATAAAAAACGATAAAGTGGTCCATTCACGAGTGGGCGGGACCGGTGATGACTTCGTGCCACCCGCGTGTGTCCGTCCGACGTATTTTTAAAATAATAAAAATGTGAATTTATTTTTAATATATCATTTTATTCTTTTATAAATCCTTACTCGCATACGTTTCGGTAACGTCATTATTTTCTCATGTGAATCGCATAAATGATATCTTTTATCTTTTGAAAGAATATATTTACGAAGACCAATCATGCTAGGAGTTAGAACTTAGAAGCTGCTATATTACAAAGATATTTGTTTAACTCTATTTTAAAAATACGCTAAATTACGTAAGAAGCTAAAATTTCTTTTAAATAATTTGAAAACAAGTTTAACAGTTCTAGTAAAAAATTATATTTTTATAAATTTAAATTTAAATTATTTTTAAATTAAAATTATATAACTTTAATTTAAAATTATAAAAATATAACCCTACTGAAATTGCTAAATCATGGTTAAAACTCGTCTACAAAATACAAGTCGTCTACTCAATCTCTGGTAGTTTGGGCGTGTTTTTTTTTTAAAAACTTTTCCGGTTAATTGTCAATTATTATTATTATTATTATTATTATGCTTCGGTGTTTTCCAAATACACCACCTGTCTTTTGTCACGGGCCAGAGCCAAGGTGAAAAAGCAGCACTGCGCCGCACGGCTCTGTACCGGGAGGAGCGGAGCTGCGGAGGAGACAGCAGATCCTGCCTGCAGACGATGTCGTATTGCAAGTCCTTCGCGTCGATCGCCCCATCGATCTCCCTCCGCAGGGCAGCATGCATGCCGTCCCGTCCACGCGA
This sequence comes from Amphibolis antarctica, assembly GCA_024699675.1. Taxonomy (NCBI): domain Eukaryota; kingdom Viridiplantae; phylum Streptophyta; class Magnoliopsida; order Alismatales; family Cymodoceaceae; genus Amphibolis; species Amphibolis antarctica. Next base: position 94,093 of record JAMKPZ010000198.1, read on the forward strand.
CTTCTCCCACCTCCCTCCTCTAACGGACACGCCGGCCTGGATCAGGTCAAGGAGAAGGCCGGGCGTTTGCTTCCGTTCTTTGGGAGAGAGCAAGCGGTGGATCGTGGATTTCGGAGACGAAGGATATCACGAACATCAACAACAGCAACAACAACAACATCGTCAGGCGAAGGAGGAGGAGGAGCGGGAGCGGAACGAGGTGGAGGAAGCAGAGAGGAAGTGGAATACGAAGATCTTGGGCGCCGCCGCCTTGACGGTGCTTCTCGGGACCGGAAACCGTGTGCTGTATAAGCTTGCTCTCGTGCCGCTCAAGCATTACCCCTTCTTCCTTGCACAGCTCGCAACTCTCGGGTTACTTCCTTCCCCTGCCCCTCTTTTTTTTTCCTCCTTATGAACTGTTCTGCTGCAATTGCTGACGTGGCATTCATCCATGCTTTTAAATGTCGTTGGTCTTGCCTTTTATTTTTTTGTTAATTGCAGTTATTTTTATAATCCAAATAGCTCGGCTTCTATAAAAATTATCACTATTATTAAAAAATAATTGCATTCATCAAGTTAAAATTTGAGTTTTAGTAAAAGTTACGTGGTAAGCTATAGTTATTTGAACTTCGTTTTTATATACTAGCATTTTTACGCGACTAATATTTTTGTAATTTTAATCTTTTTCTTAACTTTATCGATATCAACTAGTATTTTAAATGGGTTAGGTATGATATATTCAATGGTTAAATAAACAATATATGATTAGAATGCTTCATTTTTAACTATTCATATATAAAATATTATTTTCACTAAATGTATGAATTTAATAATACTTATGTAAATTTTTTAAATTTAATCTAGTCTATCAAAATAATTAAATTTAACTTAAATATTCATGCATTTTACTTGCTAAATTGATTTTGTTCAGATTATAACCTAATCTGTTTTGGTTAATTTAAAATGGGCTCTAATTTATTCCAACCCGATTCGTTTACATTGTTGAGTTCAAAATTGTGGCATCATAGTTTTTCAGAAAATATTTTTTACCAAAATGCATTTTCTAGTATAACTATTGATTTCTATTTTTTGGAAAATGTGGCCTTTACCGTTTGTTTTTAAAGATGTATGCAAACTTTTTATATTCGTAAGAACACACAGATTCACGGAACACCTCAAATAATATTTTTTTCTAGTAAATCATCTTTTCTTAGAAAATATATGATTCCAAAGTAGTAGTTTTAATTAAATTTAAAATTCTCTCTTTTTTCCTCTCGTAGATTTTTATAAAAAGTGAGGAATAATGATAGTGTTTAAATTCAAATCATAATTTGAAACGCAACCACATTGGCGTGACTATAAAGTCGTCGGGGACCGACAGGAAACTGTGGTTGGAAGAAAAGGAAGTTTCGGGTGGTCCCGTTGGGAAATTCGTTTCGGACCGTACGGTAGATGAGGGCGGCACTGAAAGCCTTTGACACATCCAACGAAGAAACATTTTGCAATATCGTCTTGGTTGGCGGCAGGAATCTGCGATGGAGGTGCAATTGAAATATCGGAAGTTGTCGTTTTCTGTAATGGCTTTTTCTGGAAACAGAGAAAAAGCGGAAGTCGTCGAATGGTCCCGTTTGTGTGGTCGTTTTGAACCGTTGGATATACGATGAGGTGATGAAAGGAAAAACCCACACATGCGGCGAGCAAACTTCGCAGTTTTATGTCGGGACTTGCCTATCCCCGCAATAATGGTTGAGATGTAAGTCGGGACTTGCCTATCCCCGCAATAATGGTTGAGATGTAATGAAAAGTGTAGTTCTGATTTGGATTCGTGGTCCCCCTGAGTTGGAACTGAAAGGAATAAGAAATGAGTTCCGGTCAATAAAACATACCTTTTGTGTTATAATTTTTAGCTAAGTTGGTCAAAATTACATATATCCATACTCCTCAATAAGGCAGCAAAACTCGGCGTAAAGAACTTCCTTTATGAAGTGCAGGGATTTGGATTTATTTAGCATGCAAATAACTACATATTTGTTTTTTTTATTAACTACATATTTGTTTTTTTTATTAACTACATATTTGTTGGTAGCTAGCAATATAGGTTACTTCGGTTGGGTTCCTTTTATGGTTTAGTCATGACAGTACTCACATAGCTTTTCTTTTTCTTAAAAACTCTTGCGTTACTCGATCAAACCTCCAATCGTAGTTATACTAGTAAGTGGTAATTACCATCAATATAAGTTTCTAAGGTGCTACTAACCAAAATATTGAGTTAGAAGAAAGAGAGAATATTCCAATCATATTGTGAAGTCCAACCACCTGAATTAATGATTTTGATCGATGTGAAGTATGCATGCAAGGTGAGCTAGGCTTGATATTTTGGGTCATGTTGGAGGCCATCTGATGAAATTGAACTATGTTGGTATGACTTGTTTTGGGCACATAGGGTTACACGACCCAATAACGTGCAGACTTTCTTTTGTAAATCTTTTGATGGTACGAGTCATCTTAATAAGTATTGAGTAACATGCGAAGCTAAGAGTAAAAAATGTGTTGTAGATAATACTATTCAAATCCAATTACGTTTTACTTTTGAAAGATGTATTTCATCATGATATTTTAATCCAAAGAAGGTTGGGAAATCACATGTTATATTTATTAATGTAAATAATTTACCCTTTAATTTTTGTGATTAATTGTTATTTCTAGGAATATATTTCTCAAACTTATTATCGATAATATAAACATGACTATCAATAGACAAGACATTATAGACCAATTTAATATGATAAGAATTAATTAATGTAATGGATACCATAAAAACTTGCATTGCTTGTATTTTTGACATATGTGAGGGTAGAACAAAAGTAGAATATAAAACCATAACTACATATTCTATAGATTCAAATTAAATTTTATAGAGAAGATTAATAGGATTTAGGAAATTTGATTTATATTGTATTAGAGATAAATTTATTAGTATTACTTTTGGTAATACTTTTAATAGTACTGTAACAATTCTTATATTTAAAAGTATATTAAATTTATCAAATGGTTCTGATTTATTTCATTAAATATGCATATGTTATATTATAAATCCTATAATTCTAGATGACATTATAGATAAGAGATTATATTGATAATATTAAGTTTGTATTGTTTTATATTATTGGTTCTAGTACAAGACAATAAGAATTTGATTTTATGTGTAATTTTGTTGGTTTACCTTCTAAAAACTTTACCCTTGATGTACCTCAAAGATGGAATTATTTATATTTAAAATTAAGTAATTTTTCTTTCATAACAACAACCTATAATTCAATATTATAATTGTGGCATAATAGATTATAGTAAAAGGTTAGAAGAAGGTGATTTCCAAAGTTGTTTTATTGAATTTTAAGAAACATTTTATGATGCTACTATTAAATTATCTGAACTTTATTATTTTACTTTTGTTTATGCACTACATCATTTTTTTGAAATTGCTTTAATTTTTAAAAAATATGGTAGTGATGGATTTCTTGGGTCTGTAATTGATAGAATGAAAGAAAACTTTTTGAAGTATTGGCTTAATATTCATTTAGTATATGCTTTAGTACTTATTTTGATCTTAGGAGTAAATTAAAATTAGTTGGTAAATTACTAAATAGAATACAACAATTTTTTAGTGTAGAAATTAGTTTAGCTTTACAAATGGTAGAAGATAATTTGAATAAAATGTTTGATATATATACTTCAAGATATGACGTTCAAACATTACAAGTTTCATTTCATCTACCATCATCATCATTAGTATTTGAAAAAGAATTAAATCGCTTAATTCTACAAATTATCAATATTTATGAAATTAATATCTTCATATGAATAAGTTTGATGTAATTGATTGCTGAAAAAATAAGTATGACATTTTCTATTTTACCTTCTATGCTTAGAGATTTACTAAACATTTCCATTTCTTCTGTAGTATGTAAATAAGTTTTTAACATTAGTTGAAATATTTTAGATGAAAGAAAATTCAATCACTACTATTATGTAAGAAAAATTAGATAATTAATTTTAATATAATAAATATATATCTCTACACTACCATCTCTGATATTCATATATTCTTACTCTCAGATATGTTGTTGTGTACTTCTCCATTTTGTACTGGCGTTATTTTACTGGAATTGTTACTGATGAGATGCTTTCCCTACCAAAGACTCCCTATATTCTCATTGGTATTTTGGAGTCTCTTGGTGCAGCCACGGGAATGGCAGCTGGAGGTCTGGTAACTTTTGCTGATAGAAAAATTTTTATTCTTTAGTAAATCATAGTATGATTAAGGCACTAGTTGTTTATTGTTGTAGTAAACCTTAATATTCATTCATTTTTTTAGTAGACATCTGGTAATCATTATTTGGAAGTATCATATGGACATAAGTGCAGTTTTCCAAAAGCTTGAGAGCACAACCTTTCTTTGATGCTTTCATTTCAATTTTGAGCATGTTTGTGCATGCAAATGTGAATAAGCTGGCCTGTTTTCTTATATTTAGTTCAAATTTAGGTTGAAATTACATTTTTCATATGTTGGTTCTAAAAGTTGAAAGTGATGATTGTATATGTAATCACAAGTGTACAAACAGTATGTATATACTTACTAAATGGGTAAACGGATCTATACACAAATCAACTTATCTAACACTCCCCCTCAAGCTGGAAGGTACATATCATACATTCTAAGCTTGTTACAAAAGAGATTGAACACTCTTACACTAAGACTCTTGGTAAACATGTCTACAACTTGATTTGAAGACCTCGAGTAGGGTGTACAAATAACACTACATTCAACTAACTCCCAAACATAGTGACAATCAATCTCAATATGTTTGGTCTTTTCATAGAATGTATCATTGCTGCCAATGTAAATAGCAACTTGGTTGTCACAGTACATAGTTATCGGTGTAGGAACTTGGACACTCAACTCTATGAGGAGTGATCTGAGAGCTATACCAACTCACTTGCAGCCTGAGATATCGCTTTGTATTCTGCTTTGACGCTAGATTTTGAGGTAACACTTTGTTTCTTACTCCTCTAAGTGACTAAGTTGCCACCAACATACGTGCAATACCCAAAAGTGGATCGTCTATCACCTTTGTCACCACCATAACCTGAGTCAATGTAAGCCATGACATTAAGATGTCCATTATTGGAGTATATAAGTCCTTGTCCAGGATTGCCCTTCAAATAAGTTAGAAGACGTAATGCACCATTCCAATGTACTTCCTTAGGTTCTTGCATAAACTGACTCAGTAGTCCCACAACATAGGATATATCTGGCCTAGTGATAGTGAGATAAATGAGTTTTCTTACAAGCCTCCTGTATTGAGCTGCATCACTAAACGGTGCTAACATGGCTCCCCAGAATTGAGGCTTGGATACCATTGGAGTTCTTTAACAAGTCAAGTGTATATTTGCGTTGTGAGAGAACCAATTTTTGCTTGGCATATGCAAACTCAATGCCTAGGAAGTACCTAGGTTTGCCCATGTCCTTGATATCGAAGTGCTTGGATAGGGCCTCCTTGGTAAAGCTAACACTTGTAGTATCATCACCAGTCAAGAGAATATCATCAACATACACTGCAAGAATGGTGTAACCAGATGACCATTTTCGAATAAAGATAAAATTGTCAACTACACATTTTTTGAACCCATTGGCCAACATAACTGAGCTGAGTTTGACATACCTAGCACGTGTGCTTTGTTTAATGCCATAAATAGCCTTCTGTAACTGACAAACCTGATTCTCCCCTTGAGCAACATACCCAAGAGGTTGCTTTATAAACACCTTTTCCTAGAAATCGTCATAGAGGAAAGCATTACGAACATCTAACTAACACAAAGACCATTGTCGATTGACCACAGGGAGAGGAGCACACAGATAGAGCTAAGATGAGCCACAGGAGAGAACGTCTCAGCATAATCCACACTAGGAATCTGAGTGAAACTCCGAGCAACCAAGCGAGCCTTGTACCGAGCCACACTACCATCAGGGTTGTGTTTAACAACAAAGACCCATCTGTAGCTGACAACATGATCATCGGTCGGGCATGCAACGACCTCCTAAGTCCCTCGAGTGAGGAGTGCCTGCATTTCAACATCCATAGCACACTTCCAATGTGGAAGAGTAAGCGCCTCACAATAATCCTTGGGTATTGATTCAGAGGAGATGGCGAGGGCAAATCGTTTGTAGGTAGGAGAAAAGGTAGCATAGGAAAGGCTATGGGAAAGAGAATGCTGGGTAGAAGCACACGTACCTTTGCGGATGGCAATGGGTAGGTTGAGGTCAGGCAGACCTGTAGAAGGACAAGGAGAATCGGGAGCAAGGCGAGGCGGTGATGTGAGAAGATGACGTCGGTGATAGACCTGCAAAGGAGAATGAAACCAAGCTGAAGGCGAAAACAACACCTGAGACACCGAAGGGGGTAAAAGAGGAGGAACCACAAAAGGAAGAGGAAGAGAAAGAGGAAGAGGCTCAAAAGGAGGAGAGGGACCAAGAGAAGTAGAGAAGAATAAGGTATCCTCTAAGAAGACAACATCAACTGACACAATATAACGACGAGAAGAGGGATGATAGCACTAGTACCCTTTTTGATTGCAAGGGTAACCAAGAAAAACACAGTAGATTGACAGAGGGGACAATTTATCTAACCCAACAGACAAATTTTTTACAAAGGCCATACAACCAAAATCTTTAGGCGGTAAGGAGAAGAGCTCCTGATGAGGAGTAAGACGTTGAAGAGGGTCTGCACCACCCAAGGGGGAAGAGGGCATGTGGTTAATAAGATAAGTGGCCATAGCGACGACATTAGACCAAAAAGAAGTGGGGATGTTCATCTCAACCAGTAAGGTGCAAGTAACATTAAGAAGGTGACGATGTTTATGCTCGACAACTCCATTCTGCTAAGTGGAATGTGCACAGATGGTTTGTTGTAAAATGTCACACTCCCTACAAAGAGTAGCCATTGTGGTTTGAATAAATTCAAGGGCATTGTCAGTGCAAAAAAGTTTAAGAGAAGAAACAAAATGATTCTAAATTTCATTAAAGTAATCATGAATTACATGAAACACACATTGACGATCTTTTAACAAATAAACCCATGAGACCCTAGAAAAATCATCAATAAATATAATGTAATACTGATGACCACCTACAAACACAATGCGTGTAGGGCCCTAAATATCACAATGAATTAAATCAAAAGAACAAATAGAAGACGACAACTTACGACTATGATAAGTGACGAAACTACTTACCTAAGATACAAGACTCATAAGTAAAAGGACAAACAAACACAGACGGTAATGCTTGACGAAGCTTGTGAGGTGAAAGGTGTCCTAGGCGTCAATGACAAAGCAAGGAGGAATCTCTTGAAGTAGCAAAGGTAGCAAGGCCTCTCGTGACACTGTCCTGCACCAAGATGTACATGCTTCAATCCTGCTCAAGGCCCACACAAATTCTCTTGCCCGTCTACAAATCATGAAAAGTGCAATGAAATGGGTAAAAAATAACAAAACAATATAGTTGTGGTAATGACACTAATGGATAACAAATTTACGGGAAAATTAGATATATAGAGAATTTTGTCAAGATAAATTATGGAAGTGATGGACACAATGCCCTCACTGGAAATAGAGTAACTACGCCCATCAATAAGGGCAACAGACTGAATATTAGGGCAATGAAGAATACAATCAAAAAGAGAGAGGTTACTTGAAATATGATGGGAAGCGCCAAAATCAATAATCCAAGTATCATTAGGGGTGGATGTTGAAAGAGAAGACATACTAGTCGAGAGAACATGAGAGGCAGAAGTTTCATTATTGTTTTAAGCACGAAGAACCATCAACTCATCAAAGTCAGCCTGGGTCATCTGAACAAAAGTAGGTGGAGCCATCACATCAGTAGAGACAGCTGTAGGAGAAGCAATGTGAGCGGTTGTCGCAGTGGGGGGGGTGACCAAACTTCGCCCAACAGCGCTCAGACGAGTGGTTCTTGCGACCACAGTGGACGCACAAGAGCCAGGGACGGTCGCCAGACCGCAACCTAGACTTGGTGGCCGTGTAGAGGGTGGGGCACCTTGGACGGCAAGTGCCGATGGAAGAGGGGCCGACAGAGAGGAGGGAGCGGCAGGAGAGGAGGGAGCGGTAGTGAGACGAAGTACCCGATTGAAGGTCGTTTGGAGAGAGGGGATCAAATTTGCAGCAAGAGTTGGCTCGTGAATCTGAGATGACAAGTCCAGGTGAAGACCAGCAAGGAAGAGAGTGACCTCAAGCTCTTCACGATAGCGTCGCTAACAGGCAAGGTCAGGGGTGCACGGTTGGTAGAGATCTAGGTCGTTGAGCAACGAGCGGGGACAAGTGTAGTAGTTGTGGACGGTCCCGTCACCTTGCTGGTGAGAGAAGAGACTCTTGTAGGTGTCACAAATGTGGGCGATGCCTTGGTTTGCACCATACGTCATGTGGAGAGTGTCCCAAATGCGGCGAGCAGGCTGGAGGCGAGAGATGGTCCAAGCAATAGACTCGTCGACACTGTTAATCAGCCACGAGATGATAGCGAAGTCAGCGGTGTGCCAAGCCGCATACTCCACACACTTCGTCTTCGAAGGATCGTCCATCAGGTGGGTCTCGCACATCTGCGAGACGATGAAGGATTTGAAAGCACTCACCCAATAGTGGTAGTTGTGCTCAGTGAGTTTCACCCCAATGACCGTGGGCTTGCCAGCCCACGATGTCGTCGTCAACTGATCCTTGGGGAGGAGAGAAGGTAGTGATCATAGGAGAGGAGCGGAAGCAACTACACGAACATGCGAGAGACAATGTAGGGACAGGCGGTTGAGAGGAAGGGGGGCGAAGAAAGGGGTGCCCGAGTGAGCTCGTTGCCTATGTGCAACGAAAAAAAAGAAAAAAAAAAGGAAGGACAAGCCGCTGTTGGAGGAGGTGGAGAGGGATTAGGGTTAACCTACCTTGATACCAAGTTGAAAGTGATAATTGTATATGTAATCACAAGTGTACAAACAATATATATATACCCACAAAACTGGTAAACGGATCTATACACAAATCAACCTATCCAACACTAAATAACTGTAATTAAACACCACTAAATTCTTCTTTAAACTTCCCTTTTTACAAATAGCTTGTCACTTATTATCGTTTAGAAAAAATCAGAAGAAAACAATTATTGGGCCACTGGTAAGAGGTTTTATGTTGGTTATTTTGGATTTTTACTGCTAGGCATAGTTGTCTTAGCATGCATACCATTGTATTAAGAAGAAACTGGTTGTACCAATCATTCATTTGAATCAGTGGAATTTTAGGTTGCTAATAATTCATCTATTTTACTTTTCCCATTTTTGTTGTTCATCCTCTAACCATAGTGTTTATATTAAAGTGATTTTTTCTTAATTGTATGCTCATTGCTGTTTGTTCTATTTTACTTTCCTGCATTTCTGTAAAATTCGGCTTTGAAAGTTCCATTACCATTGCACTCTAAACAAGTTTTGCCAACATGTTTTAAATCTTCTTTTTTGCAAGCTAATAATGTTTTGTTTGAACCAGCTGTGTTGTCTGGTGCTTCAATACCAATTCTTTCACAGGTAAATGCTGGAATTGGTATCATTTAAGATTTTATTTGGTTTTGTTTGATTCATAGAAGCTATTCAGGTTAATAACTTCATGGCCTCCATTGCAGACCTTTCTTATTTGGCAACTGCTTCTGTCATCTATATTCCTTGGGAGATCATATCATACCAATCAAATACTTGGATGCATTCTTGTTAGCGTTGGTGTTATATTAACTGTTGTGAGGTAAATGGATGGATTAAAATGAAAAACCATTGACGTGCTTGTTTTTATTGGGAGTTTCATCATAAAATAAACACAAATACAATATCAATCCATTTGGAGTTTTAGATGAGCTAATGTTGACCCAATATTACATTTGTTATAGCAATATGATGCATTCATTTTATTTTTATAGGTTGATGATTACAAAAAAAATTCCAAAGAATGAACATAACCACAAACACTTATTTCTGTTTGTCTGTGTCATCGTTGATGATCATAACTGTCAAGTGTCCAAGGAAATGTGCATAAAATTCTTATATTAAATAAAAGGTGAATTTGTTTTTAACAAGTTAACAATAACTAACTGCTTATACAGAAAACTTACATTGAATGGTTCAATAACTAATTACAGGACCACTTGACAAAATAACTAATTACTGGCTTTCTTTATCATCTCAATTTAAATTACCTTTTGCATTTTAAAATATAATGTAAACTAATGCAATGAATATCAATTTAAGAAGACACTCGCACCTTTTAACCTTTTTTATGGTTGTTGTAAACTTGTAATTTAGTTTAGTTCAACTTGCAGTGGACCAGGTACTGATCTGTCACTGAGAAGTGCTGGGATCTTCTGGACATTTCTTATGATAGCTTCTTTTTTCTTTCAAGCAGCCGATACAGTGTTGAAGGTTGTTCATGTTTTGCTAATTGTGTGGAGATTTTTTGCTTTTTTGGGGCATTATTGCATAAATCTGTTTTAACAAATTGCATAATTACATTTTACACCAGGAAGCAATTTTCAAGAATTCTGAAAAGGAATTCAAGGTAAAAGAACATATTATTAATTCATTTCATTTATTTATTTATTTGTTAATATCTCAAAAAGTATGCATATAGTCATATGTTTACGGTATATGCATTTACATAATGCATGTTCTACAGGGAGGATCAGTAGACCTTTTTGTCGTTAATTCTTTTGGATCTGCTTTCCAAGTAAGATGTTTGCAATGAACATTTGTAGTTTCTAACTTTTGCTAGCAGTATAGATGCTTTCTATATTTAATCTATAAAACATTTAATACAAATATTATATTCTCCCTGCAGGCCTTCTTTTTGTGTCTTCTGGTCCCTTTCTTGTCAAAGTTGTGGGGAGTGCCATTCAGTCAACTTCCTACATATCTAAAAGACGGCGCTGCATGTTTTTTGAATGTAGGATCACTCTCAGGTATTCATTATGTACCATATCATGATGGTCTGTTTATGGTTGTCATTCAAAAGATGTACGGTCTAGATGGAAGTATAGAGTATATAATTATATATTACAAAAAATTATATGGAACTATATATGCAGTATGTTGTTTCCCCTGTGATATTAAATTTCTCTCATATACCTAGAAAATTGCATTGATCATTGCACTTTCCTTGCCAATATTGAAGACCATAAATATTTCCTTTCTCAATCAAACCAATAAATCTCATTAGGGCAACATGGGGTTAATTTGGAAAAACAAGCATTAAATTTGTTTTCATCTATAAATAATCAAATTGAGCTAAAGTTGTAACTGCTTCAAGTCAGATATTTGAATAGAGGTTAAGTCTACTTGTTTATGATTTCAATGCTAATTCCCAAACTGATGCTAAATTTTATCGTAAGCTTAGGAGAAACCTCAACATTTTTGTTTTTATCATGCCAAATTTATTGTCTTGATAAATGGTGATGGTTTCACATTGGAATTGTATCTTATCTTTCCATGTAAGTTCTATTTGTAGTGGTAGTAATAGTGAATAACATTATCTTTTGTCTCTCTCATTTTCTATTTTCGCATGACATCAAAGCTCATGTTTTTGGGGGAAAAAAGAAAGAAAAGAAACACTCAATGTGATGGTGACAGTGAGACCCTAACACCTTGTTTTTGTTTATTCATATGCGCATCTCTTCCGTCTTCCATTGAAACCTCTTATTTTCACCATCTGTCTCCTAGAAATAAATCCAATTGTACCATGCTCCCTGCCTCTTCTCCATGCTCTTGTTGTGCCATTTTGCTTGTCAAGAAACACAGCAAATAAACCACTCTTGCAATGGAGTTAGAATTACTAGTGGGGGTCTGGAACATAGAAGTTGGAATAAGCCATGCCACAGGCTGCCAACCTTCATGAGAAATCTAGTAGTTGTCAAGGGGGGTCCAGACTGGGAGTTCAATGGGAAAAACAAATTCTGTGTCACCTTTGGAAAACACATCAAGGAGAAACCTAGTCTTGTTGAGTGTCCCCTTCTCCCTTTTCCATTGCTGAGACTATGCCATCATCATTTTTTCATATTCCAGTGCATTAGTGCTGCTTCCTTCTTACCTGTCCTTTTTGTTGTTAATTATAAGAAAGAAGAAGACATGAGAAGAGGAAAGAAAAATGGAAAGACATGATAGGTGGAAAGAAAAGAAATAAAGAAAAGTAAAAAAGAAGAGGAGGAGGAGGAGACATGTGGAAGAGGAAACTAAAAAGAAAGAAGAGAAGGTGAAAGAGGACACAAAAGCGAAAGGAAATAATGAAAGGAGAAGGGGTGGATAAAAAAAAGAAAAAGGTGGAGTTGATGTGTCTTAAGTGTTGTTTGATGTTAAGAAAAAACTATTTTTGAAAAAAAGTGTGCTAAAAGGAAGATGACAAAATTGTAAAGAGTTCATGCTCCCACATGAATGATTTTGTGTTTGTACATGTAGCTATTCATATGTTTGCAACTTGCATGTTCTGTGCAGTGCAGGTTTTAAATGTCTGTGTGTTACCCAAGTCAAACAATTTAGTGATGATCTAGTGAAGTTGAATAGCCTTTGTCCTTGCCTACTTTGGAGTCATTATGATTGACTTCTCTTCACGTGTGTAGTAAATGTTAGAGACCATTGTTCAAACTTGTTTGTTATTATCCATGTGTCACTACTACTAGCGCCAGTGCTAAGATTCTTGCATGTCTCATGTCTATAGTAATTGTCTACCTCCACTTCCAATTATATTTTTGTTTCTTGTTTGTTGCAAGCTTCCTGTTTGATGGAGAATGTTAGAATTAATTATGATTATTGTCTTAATGACAGGGGAATAGTCTCAAATTGGAATTCATGTATCTTGTCTTTCTATGTAAATTCTGTTCATAGAGACTTGGTAATAGTCAATGAGATCATCTTCTACCTCTCTCATTTTCTATTTTACGTATTAAAATTTAGCAATGATTGTTATGATTTTTAAAATTGGGACTTTGAGTATATTTACGATCATAGAATTGAAATTAATATTGTAATCGCTGTGTTACAAGGTACCTGCATGTAAAGGTTAACTAGCATGCATATTTCTTCTTTTATCAGTACACCATATCAATGTGTGAAATAATTATTATTTATTTTCACTAGGTTGTGAAGGAGCACCATTGCTACCAGTGATGTTTGTAATTGTTAATATGGCATTCAATATCTCATTACTGCACCTAATTAAGATCTCCTCTGCTGTTGTTTCCTGCCTTGTATCCACTTTCACAGGTGAGCTCTCTCTCATATGGACAATAAAGTGATGTTGCAAAAAGTAGGATTCATATTTTCTATGTCTAAGTGTATATAATTAATTTTATTGAGAACTCACAGAACTTAACCAATTTTTTGTTGTCTAAATTTCAATTTTATTTTATTTTGAGTGACCAAATCTTACGACGAATGTGCACAACTTTCCCCCCAACAAATGAAATTGGTGCCATATGCACGTTTGCATTCATATCATTTATGTGAGTTACTAGAGAATTTAAGTCCAGCAGCCCCACATATTTCTTGGTGTTTCCTCCATTCTCAATAAATATCTATTTGGTCTGGTGATCTTTTATACTTAATACATTATGTAGAAAGATACACAACTTACTTGTCTTCTAGGACCCTCAATTTCCATGTTTTCCTCAAGCAGTTGGTAGCTGAGAACACATCTTTACCAGCAAAACTTCTTAATCTGTAGTGTAGCATCCAACCTACGTTAAGCTTGAGTCTAAGTATGGAATTTAATGGGTGACCTTTTTCTTTATCATCTCAGGTTCTCATCGAGAACTAAAAATTTGCATCAAAGTATGTTGAAGATGAAAAAGATATTCTTAGTAAAGGATAATGAAATTAAAAATAGATGGTGTAGATATATTTGACAAACATTTTAATGATGTCGCCAAAGATAAGTTGAGACATTAGAGATTCATGTAGCCATACAAATGACAAAAACTACAGTAAGTTCATAAAAAAATAGAAAAAAAAAAGATATAAAGAAAATTAATTCAGGAAAGCAATTATATTCACAATATCCCCTATTTAGGTTTGGAAAATGCTTTGGTAGAGTTTAGGTAGCCAACTTTCAATATAATTTTTAAAATAAAAAATGATGTCAACACTGAAGTATGTATATGAAACAGGAATTCACACATGTATATGGACTTAACTATGTAGATGCCTCACTAGTTACATGCCTTCACTCCACATGAGTTCTTTTCATCACTATAAGCTAGTCCTAGGAGTTGAGTTAGTTGGATGTAAAGATCATTTTCCTGTATGGTGATTTGATAGAGCAAGTCTTTATAAAACAACATTCTAGACATATTGCTAAGGACATGGATCAAGTTTGTCTTCTCAAGAAAGCAATATATTCTCTACAAGACTGATTCAAGAAATTTAGTAGCATTGTCGCTTCGAGTGGTTTTCAATGTTGTACAATTGATCATTTTGTTTTCTTATTAGCAGACTTGTAGAGGTTGTGTGTACTTGCAGTATATGTGGATAATGTTTTATTAACTAATAATTTTACCAAATATTTGGGTTGTCCCAAAAACTTTTTGAGAAATGAGTTTGCTTTTATAAGAGGTAGGATGACCTTATCATAGAAAAAGTATGTCCTAGATCTTTTGGGGTTCAAGCCATAATCTAGTTTCTTTTTTTCAATGCATTGATTTTTGGGATGGTTCATCATCATCTCTAGGAGATGTTGGCAAGTGCAATTGTCTAATCTGAAAGTTGATCTACTTGACTATTATTTGTCCAACATTACCTACTTTATAGGTGCATTCAGCTCGTTTATGCATGACTCGAAGATTGTAACATTGGGCAATAACCTTGTGAGTATTAGCCTACATAAAGAGTGCTTTCAAGAAAGGACTGGTTTAAGGCATATTCTGACTCTAATTATGCAGGGGATAAAGATGATTGGAAGTTTACTTTTAGTTATTGTACTTATGTTGGAAGTAATATAACCACAGTGTGTACTAAAAAGTGAAATGGTCTCAAGATCTAGTGTTGAGGTGGAATATCATCCATAGCATAAATAGCATCTGAGATTTTGTGGCTTTGCTTCTTTTTGCTTGATCTCAACTTTGTTGTGGATACACCCTTGTCTTTGCACTATAATAATCAAACTGCTATATTCATTACCAACAATTTGATCTTTTATGGGTGCATCAAACATTAAAATAGGTCTGTTACTTTTCCAATCAGATTATCAATATTTTTACCAAAGATCTTAGTATTGGGTTTTATGATTTAGTATGTACAAAATTAGGTATGATTGATATATATGTTTCAACTTTAGAATTATTAGACGTAGGATTATTAGACATTTGTTTATCTAATCCTATTTATATGTAATCATTGTCTTTAATGATGCTAATCAACCTCATTTTCTCTCCACACACAGTTCTATTGTGTAACCAACCTTTGATTTTCATTTTTTTTGTCTTGCAGTATAAATTCATGTGATCATCTTGATTGCAATTTTTAGTTGTTTATTTTCTTTAGCCTTTTCAACAAATTATTAACTACATAAAATCCTTTGGTTTTTGATATTCTGCATCTCTAGAGATTTTCTGACAGATGTAATCTTGATTGTGATGCAGTTCCAATCTCTATCTACGCATTCACTCTTCCATTGCCATATATTGGTACTCCTTCATTCCTGCCAGCAGGCTTCGTTGCTGGCACCATTGTTCTCGTTTCAGGTTTGCTACTGTATTGCTTAGCACCAAATAATCAGTCGACATCTCCACTTTCCCGGGCAGGAACATAAATACGTGTTCATAGAAAAGGCAAAAGGATACAAATAACCATGATATAGAGAACTCTGGTTGCTTTTCTCCCTCGGTGCATGTCAAGAACAAGCAAGTTAACTTCTGTAGATTGCAGGTTTTCTGGCATCTAAAATGTTTATACAAGCCCATCTGCCTGTCTTACGTTGTTGTTTATGGATGGGTCTGAAGAATTTTGCGAATATGTGAGGATGAAGCGGCTTTTGATGGAGGCCTTTGAATATGGGAAGAGCTGTAGCATTGAGTGTAAGTGGCATATTATAATGCTCTACAACCAAGGAAGCAAAGGTTGGTTTACTTCCGATTTTTCTTCTAGGCCCAACTGAATAAATTGAAATCAATATTTTTCCTACTTAATGGCGTTTTGCATCCTGTATACCATACATATATATATACACACGTACACGTTAGAAAAAGTGCAATTGCACATGGATCATATGTACGAAAATTATTGATTTTATTGATATTTATTAAATGATATACGTGTAAATTATAGCATATGTATGCAATAAATTTTTTTATACTAGGGATTTTTATTGAATAATGTGTATAAATTATATTTTATTTAGCAAAATGAAAGTCAGGTTTATTGTATAAAATATTGGACATCCAGTGTGCAGGCGTGTGTGTACAGTGGGGGATATGGTGAGTGAGTTAAGGTTTAAGATTTAAGACTGAAGATTTAGTATGCGTGTGGTGAGCATTAGTTAAGAGTTAAGATTTAAGGTTTAAGATTTAAGATTTAGCATGTATGTAAGTGTGGTGTGTGTGTGTGGAATTAGACAATCTATGTCATAGATTTTAAGAATAGATAAAATGATAGTTGATATTTTTGTTATAGTAATATCACTTTTCTTGTCAAATATAATGTACTTAATAATGGTATCCATTTATAGCAATCTTTTTATAAATAAAAAATTGTTAAATTTTTCTCATTCATTATGATCATTTTAGAAATATTTGGAAGTCAATTTTCTATATCATGTACCTGAAAAATCCACTGTACTCTATTCTCTTTAGATAAGTCCTCAATTGAAAAAAAGTTATAATTCATATTTTGATTCCACATTATCAATATTTAGGCTATATAATTTTGTATTTTTAATGGTATTATACTAAAGACGTATTAGTGTCCACTTCGTTTCTACCATTTCACTAAATTATTTTATTCAAAACGTATTTTCTCGTGTATACTTGCATGCGTTGGCTCACATCAACATAATAAAAATGATTGAATACTCTACGAATAATGTGATTGAAAGTTAAATACACTATATTCTTTAAAAATAATAGGAGTAAAATTGAAATACATCTCTTACATCATGAAAATGAAAATTGTATGTATGGTCTTCACGGTTAAGTGAGAGATGTCGAAAAAAGTGGTTAAGAAGACTACTTCCTTTTTTTCCTGTCTTCTTTTTCCCCACTTATGGTCTCCTCTGTCATCGTTTTTTTTTTAATCTTAAATTTTAAATTTTAAATTTTAAATCTAAATTAACAATAATGATGTTCATCAATCGACGCCGAATGACATCGTCAATGTTACCGTAGATATTATGAGTATCATCATAATCTACTTTTTTTCAAATTTCAAACTTTCATATATCACGATATGTGATTATTATATGATATCTTTTTCTTTTTTAAGTTTTCATGGGCAAATGAAAAGGTATATATTGAGCCGGCCTATTGTCAACCCTTCCCTCCGGTTCTTCAGCTTCATCCTCTTCCTCGTGCTGGACAAAAACACAAACACCTGGCGTGCGTGCTTCCACACGCGATGAACTTCCGCTTCTTCTCCAACCTACCTTTCCTTGAACCCCAATCCTCCTCCGCCACCACCACCACCACCACCACCACCGAGTTCTTCAACGCCCGCCTCCTCCTTACCTCCATCCGGTCTCTTCTGCCCAGATTCGCACCCCCAACCCCGGTCCCTCCCCCACCCTTCGCCTCCGACTACGATGGACGCCTCTCACGCATGCTCTTCCGCCCCTATGTCGCCAAGGTCCCGTGGCACGGTGGCGTTCGGGCCTTCCTCTCGCAGCTCTTTCCGCGGTACGGCCACTACTGCGGCCCCAACTGGTCGAGCGGGAAGGACCGCGGTTCGCTGCTGTGGGATAGGAGGCCGATCGACTGGTTGGATTACTGCTGCTACTGTCACGATATCGGATACGACACTCCCGACCAGTCCAAGCTGTTGAAGGCCGACCTGGCGTTTCTCGAGTGCCTTAGGCAGCCAAGGATGGACACCGAGGGAGACGCCAGGGCTGCCTGTCTGTACCGGTCCATGTGCATCTACGGTGGGTGAAGCTCGCTGCTTGTGTTTCCAGATGTGCAGTCTGATGCTCTTGTTATCGTGATTTCTTTTTCTTTTGCAGGCCTCAGGAACATACTTATCCCGTACCGAATGCAGCTTGTTAGGTTACAGGGAGGGCCATCTGTGGTGGACCTGTTGAATAACCTTATACGAAAGAACATCGCCTTCTGGCAGGACCACAATTGAAATCTTTTGGAGCATTTGGTGTTGTGGTTAGTGTTCTTTAGTTGCATTCAAGTATATTATTTGCCTTCAACGCTAGAATGCTGGTCTCCATTCCTTAAAACCATTGACCCACGCATTTCTTGCTTTTTTCCTGCACTGTAAATATTGCCTATCTTCTGGATTTTGTATTTAGAACTGAATAACTCTAGGATTCTCAAATTCGATTGTATCTTAACTCAAAAACTAAATGAGCATCGAACGTCCATTTAAAAACATGATTGTGGATGCCAAACTTGTCTAGATCAGTTCAAAGTTCAGTATCATTTTTTAAAAAAAAAATTGGGTCCTGGCTTTCCTCATCCTTTGGCCTCTTAAAAATATGATCAAACTACTAAAATTGATTTTCTTTTATCCTATTTTCAATTGGTACTACTTTTATTTTATTCTTAATAGAATCATTTTTTAGCTTCTCTCTTATGATATTCTCAGATTTATAGTTCTTTTATTCATGCTTAAAAACTTGCGAAAATTGGTAGTATCATGTTGCAGAAATGTCTCATCAATCCAAGTACAACAAATTGTTAACTAAAATCCGAGATTTGGAACGTGGAATAACAATCTCTTGTACGTTTTGAAGTGTAATTCTTCCATTATTTACATTTTTTCCATTAATGATTTATGCTCTGTCCTTTTTATTTGATTTTTAAAGTATCATGGTAAAATTAGTATATATCATATTGTCTTGCATTAGAGATCACGGGAATAAAGATGATCAAAACATAAGTTTTGGCCATATCTTACCTTTGGAGTAGATTGCACCATAAACTTTGTGATTATCATACCCGTCAGAGTTATTGTATTATATCTCTCAAAGTTATTGTTCTTGCCTCAGGAATATGTAGTGCTGGTCTGATTAAGTTATTATTGTAATACAGAGATGAGTCCACGTATTGAGTCGTCATATCTGTCCTCAGTCGTAGTGGTGGACAAGTGGGAGCATGGGGATTCTCACTTCCATCAAAAAGGTGGACCATTAGGATATTTATTGGAATTGAATGATTGAAAATAAAATAGAAGCTAAAATTAATGTGGACCTGCTTGACATTACTTAACAGAAAAGTACATATGTAGGCGTCCACAACAATAAAGCTGTGATTGTCTCTCACATACGTAATTTTTTAATGTGTAACTCTCATCATTCACATGGAACCTACTCTATGAACTTATGATAGGTGCCCACAGCAATAAGTGCTTTATGTGGGATCCCATTTATGTGAATTCTATAAAATATGTACCTATACCATCTAAAATAACATTTAACTTAAAAACGTTTTAACTGTGGGGTATAGAGCACAATCTTCATAAGTAAGCATGCATTCATGCTAATACTCTTCCATTGGAATCCTTCCATATATGGAGATTGCCATTGGAAAGAATAAATCCACAGCCAAAGAAACTATTCTCATTCTAAATAATAAAAAACCACCATGCTAAACACTAAAATGCCTTGTTAAATTCTAAAAGACTGCAAAGCCGAACAACGGCATAATTAATTCACTGAAACATTACCATGTAATTGAATGTGCGGTATAGAAGAATTATTAGGTTAAGTGGTTTAACAACATCCACACTCAACAACTTGAAAAGTTACGAGAATAATGTACACAATTTTCCGGCATTCAAAGACACATTTTGACAAAAACACAATAGTAAAGTGCTAAAGCATGCATCCGCAATATTAGTACTCTAAGAAAGTAAGAAAGGCCCAAGCTCGCATTTGGGAATATCTTTTTCACCAGCTTATTTTAAAGTGTTTAGAGAATGAGTGTGCTGCAAACATGACGAAAATAAACACTTGTTTGTGAAGGCAAAAAAAGCACTTGATGGTTCATTTTAACTATTTATTGGATAAGCTATTCATACATTTATTATTCAAGTTGTTATATTTTTGAACAAACGTTTATTCAAAATGTGTCTATAAGATAATTTAACTACATTAGTTGACACCATTTTGAACTGGTCTTCTTGTTGGAAAGGCACAAGGACCTATAAATGGTAGTAGAATATGTTCCTAGTCCATGAATAGCTGATACAAGTGACAAAGTTCTATTTAATAGATGGCTATGGTTATTTAGGGGGATTTGCGTATTTAGAAAGTACGAGAAATAATAGGAAATGGTAAAAATAATAAGTCAAATTTTCCAACATTTCCTACCATTTCCCATCCTTTCTAAAGGCGTAAACCTCTTACTCGAACCTTGTATTCATGAATCCTCCAGATATGGTGAAAAAAGACACAAGGGGTGTATACAATAAGAAGGACGTTTCATTGTGCAATGGTAAATGAGATTTTCAGTTTGGTTCGTCTTTTGTTCTTTTGATTCGTCGTTTGAATTTAAGATAAACCTGATTTCTTGCATCAAATCAATACTTAACTTCGGAGTTAAAATTAACATCCTTTCATTATATATAGGTTTGGCTCTTTGCTCTTTCAATGTCTCATCTTAGGTAATGTCAAAATATTTGATCTTTGTGTTGTGCAATTGCTCTGAGCTAAAATATTCATGCAATGTCAATGCAAGCCATGTGCGCCCATTTACTGAAGTGAGTTCGTGGAGTGGAGGTTGATCGAGTTTTGAGTTTGACGTTCTTGTGGTTGGTTCTGCAGAAAACAACATATTTCCCAAGAGCTGAGTGCAAAATCCGAGATTCACCTTAGACCTCTTGTTTGGGTGAGAGGAAAACTTGTTTGCAGACTTTACAGTGAGCTTCTCAATATCACAATCTGCATCTACTTACAACCCAAGTGAAATATATATGGGATCATTGATACAACAACTAATCAGAAACTCTGTGATTCTTCTATATATTGATCGAAAAAAGGTTAGGGGCGTCGATCTTATGGGCCAAGTAATCCCCTCCTACTGTCAAGTTTGACACTTGCTGTCTGATGCACCCTCGACGAGGATCAATTCTTGACCTTGTAAACTTCTCTTCACATACAACATGCAAGCTGACTGCAGGGGATCAACTTCTGGTGTGAACAACCACCGGAATGCCTTCTCGAAGAAAGAAGCGCCTCACATGATCATTTCTTTGGTATCTTCTGCAAATACTTTGAATATGAAATCGCGGAAGCGCCTTGAATATTGTCTTGGATCAACAGCAGAAATTGATGTTGGATCATATTGGATGGATTTGTATGCATGTTCAAGCTTCTTGCTAATGTCATAATCCTGGAGAATGTCAATGATGCCAAAGAACAAAATCACGTCATAAAACTCTCCTGTTGGGTCCCCAACCAGTTGAGCATCACAATCACTCTTTCTCACTGTATGTTCAACTTGGCAGGGCATGTTAATTCCAAGTTTGATAGATGCCCATCTGCAGATGCACAATGAACCATAGTTTTCAGTACTCAAAAAATCACGTTTCTTGATATTTATTACTTTCCAAGCTCTTTGTTCTCTCTTGATTCAATGCTCTAATGTAAACTGTTTGATCATGTAGACAAGGTAGTACTGTAAGCTTTTTTATTTTTCAATGACAAAACTGCGTATAGCATCAACTTCTACACACTATCATGATACTTTGTCAAGAGAATCCTTCCAATTTTCCATAAAGCAATTGTTAAGAGGTCCATTAAAACAGTGTAAAATAAAATTTCAGTTCCTAAAGTCCATTCTCAAGGCTTTTAAGGACCAAAAATTCAGCTAGTCATATAATAAGGCTGTAAAATGGATAACCCACGGTAAAAATCTTCAGCATATTCATTTTGGTGAATCAGATAAAAGTGAACAGTTATTTGATGTTCTTACTTGTTTGGATCAGTAAGCATGTGATCCATGTCTGCTATGGAGAGACGAGGTGTCCCTTCACTCAAGTTACCTGTATCACTGCTACCTGTAACATGTCATCTATCAGCTGCCATTTAGAAGAAGGCATGATTAACTTTTTTTTTCTTTTTGTTGAGGAATAATAACCTTCACTCAGAAATTGGTCCCTGGAGAAAGACGTATCTCTAAAATGTATACCAACTAGAAGACTATAATCCATAATTTTCTCCTGCTCTAGAAATTCACAATCGCGATCCACCTGCCTGAAATTTAAAGGTGACGTTAGTGGTTGTTCCTGGCACATAACAATCAACTACTTCTATGATCCATAAGAATCAACATAATTCATGAGACTTCAATAAAATACACACAAAAATAAAGTGGCATGTGGAAGCTAGGGTATGAAAGGGAGAAACAAGCTCACACCTAGATTGGAGATTGTACCAAACAAACACATTGAATACCAGACTTTGTGCTACCTGTGAAATTCTTGGAACCAGGATCTCTGGAGTCGGAATATAAAATTTAGATCAAGGTCCTTAAGAGTGGTGTTTGCATCAATCTCATCCTCAGGTTTTGAAGTTGTACGGCCATGGGAAGAACCTTTCAAGTCAAAGCGCCTATGGATGATGTACTCAGAGCAGAACAAGTTTCCCATTATTACAAATCGGACCTATTAAGTTACAATAAACGAAATGTGTTCTAAGAAAGATTGACCATGGGAACTCCATTGATGCTGGCAAGTAGCAATGAGTAGGGCATCATAATTCTAACCTTCTTTTGTGTAGCCCCAGTTAATTTGACACAGTGAAGGCCAAAAAACTTTGTTACCAATGTATTCTCAAAGGAGCGAACATGGTTGTAATATGCTGGAAGCATCTTCAAAAGAACCTGTCATTTACAGCAATGTGAAACACTTGATCAGCAATTTACTTGTTTCTGTGGCACGAGTAAATATTGAATGGAAACGATGGTTGTCCATTCACCTTTACTTCAGATTTCTTCATTGTCTTTATCATGTACCGATCATCGTGAGTCAAGTAAAAAAAGCTTCCACTTTTCCCAGGTGATGAAAGCTCTCGAAGAGCGTCGTTACCACATATAGATATCATATAATCAGCAGGATCAACCTTGAAAAGCTTGCGGAGGGTCCTGTCATGTATGTATGTATGACATACAAAATCAGGATTTTATATTAATGTTGAAAGAAGAACATGAAGTAGCCGCCTCAGGTTACATGCAAGCTAACCTGAATACAACAGGGCAGTAGTCTTTCCATTTGAAGTCGCAAGATTGATGTGGAGGTGTGTACTTGGATCCTTCTGGTGGGAACTTTGTCCATAGCTTCTCTTTCGGGTCAAAGGCAGATGCTTTCAGATCAAGTGATGTAGCTGGAGCAGGCCTCCCAACAGAGTGCCTGCCAATGGACGACATATTTACCAAAAGATGTAGTGTGTTATGTTCCTTCGGGTGGAAATAGTTGGAAAAAAGAAAAAAAAACACTTGAAGATGAAATCAATTTCATATTGCCGAATCTAACTAAAAAATGTGGTAAACATTCAGCAAAATTAATCTAGCTACAAAATCAATAAAAAATAACTTGATGGTAACCTCCACTGGTGGGGTAGACTGATCATACCAAACAACGTCTAGGTCTTACTTTCACAAGTGGGGCAGCCTGTTTGCCAAAGGTAAAATGTGGTAAACATTCAGCAAAATTAATCTAGCTACAAAATCAATAAAAAATAACTTGATGGTAACCTCCACTGGTGGGGAGACTGATCATACCAAACAACGTCTAGGTCTTACTTTCACAAGTGGGGCAGCCTGTTTGCCAAAGGGCGAATGTGTGGCCCCAGATGTTGCAATATGTTATCATTGGACCAAACAATGGCAGACAGTTTGAGATCCAACAGGAGGAAGAATGGAAGCAGAGAAGGATCCGATGATGATGGCTAATTTGCGATTGCATAGGCAAAGCGTGGTTGATTCATTACCGCAAACATCGTGTAATTCATTCGTAAATATGCAGATTAGCAAAGCAACCCACAAGGCATCGAAGTTAGTAAACAGACCTGATCCCAAGCTGGAGATTAAGCATGAGCTCATAGTTCCTGTGGCCCTTGGATATGGTCTCTCCCTGCTTCTTCTTGAGCTCTTTGGGCACCCACCTGGCCACCGGACTCCTCCCCACATTGGTAGGGTCGGCGTCATCCACCCGCGCCGCAACGATCGCATCGGGCGTCAATGGGTCTCTTCCGGCGGCGACAACGACGGCATTTGCATCGACAACGTCGGAAGAGGCATCGCCGTCGGCCTGCCAAACGCAGATCCCGTTGAAGCTCCTCCCCGTCCTCTCGCTCTCCGTGGAGGTCCACCTCCTCAGCACGGCGTCGTCCATCACTTTGGGCATGGACCTCCACCCCCCTGGCTTCGCCTGAAGCTGCTCGGCCTCGCCTCCGCCCCACCCGAGCACCTTCTGCGACGGCAGGATCGACACGTTCTCTCCCGAACACGTCTTACACTGATCGAGATCCACGGCGAGAGCGTCCTGCGGGTCGCGTGGCAGATTTCCCGGCGATGCCGAGGAGGCGGAGGGAAAGAACACCCCTTTCCGGACGCTGGGGTCCCTGCTCCATACTCCGACGTATGCGCTGCCGTCCGACCATCGGAAACGCCCCTTCCCACACGGCGCCCCCTCCTCCCACTCGCCGTCGTAGCAATTGCCGTTGGTCCACACCAGCACCCCCTTCCCGCTCAACGCGCCGCCCTTCCACCACCCGTTGTACTCGTGCCCGTTGTTCCACGTATACCTTCCCTGCCCGTCCTGCACCCCCAACCTCCACTCCCCGTCGTAGCAGTCGCCGTTGACGTAGATCCTCGCGCCGTGTCCGTGCTTGAGGTTCATGGAATACGTCCCCCTGTACGTGTCGCCGGAGGCTCCCGTGAACGTTCCGTACCCATCGAGGAAGCCGGCGTTGAAGTCCCCCTCGTAGGTGGCGCCGGAGGGCCAGGAGAACTTCCCCTTCCCCGCCATCCCGCCGTCATCCCACTCCCCCTCGTACATGCACCCGTCCGTCCACAGGTACTTCCCCCTCCCCTGCGCCCGTCCACTGTACCACCGGCCCGTGTAGAAGTCGCCGCTGGAGAGGACGCGCTCCACGTCGTCCCCCACCGCGTTGCTGTCACTTCCCGGCGCGCCCAACTCCTGGTCCAGCGGCGCCACCGACATGGATGCGAACAGGCTGCAACCTCGGCGCTGCAGCTGCTTCTTCCGCACGGTCGACTCCCATGCCTTGCACCTTGGGCTTTCCTTGTACATTCTCCTCCTCCTTCCCGAAACTCTCGTCACCCCTCAAACTCCACCCAATCCCGCCATTTCTCCCACCCATCTACATCTCCATGCCCAACCACCCACACCTTCGCCGCCGGAGAAGACACACCACACCGCCTCCTCCTCCTCCGTCGAAACTCAGATGTCACCTAATATTTTTAGCCGTGGCGGTGGTCGTTTACATTTTTCTCCGAACACTTGCGGATCATCATCACACCGCAGGTTTGCAGGTATGCAAGCGACGAACAATTATTTATCCAGAGATCATTCGGTCGTCCCAAAATGGTACATTTCGCTGGGCTGGAAGGAGACGCCGACCGCACACTTGTCCGGCCGCCGTCCCCATATCTAAACCGTAAAGAATATAATAGTAAAAGAGAAAGAGAGGCGACCGCCACCGGACCGACGCCACCATGATCCATGCTTCCGTGTACTTCGTCTTTCTTTGTCAATAACGGTCGCACGCTTGTCGGCGAAGTTCCCACGCAGAAGATCATCACCTCCGTAGATTATGCCCGCACCTGCTGAACCTACATCAATAATTATTAACCGTAGCGGTAGAATATAACTGATCGTAAGGTACCCTCTTTTTTTTCTTTTTAGTTATTATAAAATTAACTTTAATAACTAAAAATTAACAATAGCAAAGCAAATGATATTAATAACTTATCAGTGTTTGACGGAAATACGAAAATAAAAATAAAAAATTCAGATGAAAATTAAAAGACCCTAACTGAGAAAATACAGACAAAAATTAAAAAATAAAAAGTGTTAATATTTGACAAAAAGTATAAATAAAAATTAAATTTTTATAGATCTGTTATTATAACAAAATTCTTACAAATTTTTTTATAAACATGTTAATATCATTTTAAATTAAATTACAAAGTCATTCGTAGTGAGAAGGACAAATGGGAGGCAATTTTTGGGTTTCTAAGGAAATCAAGAAAGTACTTTTCCTTTTATATTAAATAATTTAAATTTGTTAGATTAAAATTAAGAAAGTTAAATTTGTAATTTTTGACTGCCACTGAAGTTTAAAGTTTAACGAAATCTTTTTTTATTTTTGGATTTTCGACACAAATCTCCTTTAAAGTTATATAATAAATTATGTGATGATAATGTATAAATAGGATTTTATACGATAATAATAATAACAACGTATAAAAATTTATACAGAATTAAAATTGAAATTCTTAAAATTGAAGCAAAAAAAACTTGATATTCATTAAAAAATGATTAACGATAGAATATTAAACAAAAATTAAAAAATATTTAAATAAAAAATTAAAATTCTATATGAATGTGATTGTAATTCGTAAACTTTATCCATGACAAAAATAAAATAAAATAAAAAATCTTTAAAATACAATATAAAAGTGAATGTAAAAAAGTGATTTTTCAACTTGATAATAGACTGCTCTCGTTTATTTTTTTAACTTTAACTTTAACTTTAATTTTACATAAACTATTATATATTATTATCATCGTATAAATTTTATATATAAATTTTTACCTCACAATTTATTATATAATTTTATCTTCATTTATAAAATTATCTTTAATTTTAATTTTTTATAATTATTAAAATTAAAACTAAATAAACAAACGAGAACAAAAGAAACTCTGCATTTTCTCCTTCAATGAAAGAAGAACGAGACCTTGATGTAGTAATTGTTTATCCACATCACAATAGATAACCAAAAGAAGAGACTCTCGTGTAACGAGATTTTTAAATTTTAATAAATGTGTAAAGTTAAAGAATAGAGTAATTTTATCGTTAAAATTATATAATAAATTATAAGATAAAATTTTTACATATAAATTTATATAATAATAATCATATATAAAAGTTTGTAGGAAAAAAAACTACCAACTCCCAAACTTATGATTGTTACATGCTATTTGGTAAAAAGTTGACTTCAAGGGAATTCGTAACATTTAATAATGACTGTATTTGAAAATAAGATGAAAGTTTATACTTCTATACTTCTATATTTGAAAATAAGACAAAATTAAAAATCAATTAAGATAATTTCAATTGTACAGGAGAAATGCTATCGGCAATTTTTATTAAAATTTGAAATCTTATGGATGAAAAACATTTCTCAGAATAATTTACATATACTTTTGACCAGTATTTTAAAAAGAAGAACTAAAAAAGGTTTTGTAATTGTCACATATTTTGTGCTGCCAATGTAAATCACTAAAGTAATAATTTAATAAATTTTAAAAATTGATTTCAAATAAACTAATTTATTTAAAATAAGAAAAATGTCATGTATTTTTTAGAAACTATTACTGTAATTCTATTAATTTTATAGAATTTTAAATTCAAAGTTATAAATACAATTTTTCAACCATTAAAATTATACTTTAAAATTCAAATAAAACCAACCTGTGCGTGGTACCTTGCCGATGATTCTCACAAGTTTAGAATATGCGATGGAGAGGATGGTATCTGATGGAGATGGACCGTCCTGCACATATTCAGCCGCATCCAGACCGTTCGTTTAGAAACGACTTGACTCGAGAAATTATATATATATATATATATACACACGCGCGCACCTCAATGTGCGCACCACTTCACCCTTTTCCTTTCTCTCTTCCTTCGCCGTTCCGCAGAAGCAAGAACCACATCTTAACCGATTCCGGCGACCGCCGTCACCCTCCCCCCCCTCCCCCCTTCCTCCTCCGCCTTGGCGCTCGCTTCATGGCTGCCGATTCTGCTCTTACCCCTAAGGTACGGCCTGTTCTTGCCGATCCTGATCTGTTGTTAGATCGTTTTGCGAGGCTAGATCTGCTGGTTGAATGTTTTCTTTATTCTGTATTTCAAGCGATTTCATTCCTTCATTCGGTGTTTTGAGGTTCTTCAGCCTTTTCTTTTTGTCGGATGATGTCACGTGATAGGTAGGAGACGACCAGGAGGTGGGAGGTTCATGTTCCGCTGTCGCTGGATCCAGTGAGGGGCACGGGGGGGTGTGCGTCATTTGCCTGGATAGGATGTTACCCAAAGAGACCGCTATCATCAAGGGTTGCGATCACGCCTATTGGTTCGTTCTCGAAAAGCTTCCCTCGAATGGTTTTTTCTCTCTTTTATTCGAGAATCCGTTCTTTAATTGTTCTTCCTTTTCTCCTTGTGATTTGGCTGTTTCCCTTACTACTTACGGATATTATCGGTTCATTATGTGAAATAACATGCTTTAGATTTTTTGATATTAATTGTGCAAAAACTGCGATTATTTTGCGTATTCAAAACAGCTTTTTTGTAAGCTTGTTTTGTGCTACAGCTCTACGGCCATTGTCCCTTTCCACTGGATCTGTTGTGTGGTCTGCTGGTTGTAATTGTCAACCAGTAACATATAGATGTAAATTGGCACATGACACATACCTGTATTATGGAAAATGTTATTGTAGGCACGATTTCTTTTCCTCCTTTGTAAACCTCAATTTTGTTAGGATCGTTGACTTTATTATAAAAAGTGTAAACAGAAAATAAACAAAAATTTAGGGTTAATGGGATTGATTAAACTAATTTAAAAAATAAACTAAATATATGTAAATATGCAATTGTTGAGTTAAATCAAATTATACCAGCAAGAAAAGGTAAGAAACAGTGAAAATTTACCCAATCGTGGCTTTCCTTGGTTAGTGTTTCTAATTCGGATTAAATTGGTCTCATCATGGATTATGACCTTGAATTTTTACAACTTTCTTGGCAAATTGCCTTGCCATATTTGTCGACCTTGTTCCAGGTAGGAGTGGTAAAATTGATCATAACCAAAAATCGAAATTAATCACCCTGTTTAATAAACAGGTTAATGATGGCGTTAAATGAATTTGGATTTTAAATGGGTTGGCTTATGTATTTTATTTATTAAATGGTTCGATTTAATTTGAGCACGTGTGGCTCATTTATGATAAGCCAACCCATATAACTAAATTTTATATATCTGACATTATTATTATATAATATATTGTATAATATCACATATTTTTATTCATTTTTATTTAATCACATGATTTTTATAGTATGTAGTGGGTTAGATATGTAGGTTAAATAGGTTGTATTACGTGGGTTACTCGTTTAAGTTTATAAATATGTTAAATAGGTGAAATAAGACAACTCATTTATAAACAATTGAATTTAGGTGGAGATTTTCATTTCTTTAATGAATGGTTCAGTTATGGGTCAAGGTTAAGTGAGATGGGTCAGAAATGTGTCCAACTCAGACCCAAACTATTGGTCCACGCTGCCACCCTTAGTTTTGGTATGTTTGCATGGTAAATGATGACTAACATATATGTAAGAAATGGATGGTACATGAAGTGTTTCTAATGATTAGGAAATGTATGTAACATTTATTATTTTGGTAAATCAAAATGTTCTTGATTGAGAAAATTGATAAACCAATTCATTTTGAATACATTGATTTGGTTTTCGGTAGTGAATTGTCAACCTTGAATGTGGTATATCAAAAAAATTTGGAATGTTGACATCATTCTTTGGCTTCAATATATACGAATTTTCCTACCTTTTCCTTAAGGAAAATTAGGAATAGTTGATTTAGGATTTCTAACAATTTGGTGAAAGGAAACTGTTTAGCAGTGCTTTTGCTTACTAGATTATTGTGAATATCATGTGATTTTATATTGTCACGGGTTGACAATAGTTCTGGTCATTTTTGACTTGCACCATTAAAATCAGTAAATTATTTACATGGTGAAATAATATGATGTACGGGTATCCTACATATATGGCTTACATTTTAAGAAAAATCCATTAAAACCACACAAGTTGCTGACCTCTTGTTTGTACATATGCATTTAATATAATATGTGTCGCAATTTATCCAGAATTGTGCACACCATTCTAGTTTCCATTTTTCCCCCTTTTTTTCCTTCCTGCCTTAATCCTCTCATTTTCTAGAACAGGCTGCTGTCACTGTTCATTTATATTTTTCATGATTTTCTGTTACTTTTTTAATTTAAAAAATGAAAATAGAAAACAAAATAGATCACTGTTGATTGTGTCTGGACCATCGATGATCCAGACCTTTCTGGATCATTGGTGTTAATATATGAACTTCAGATCTAAACAAGTGGTATTGGGATCCTTAATTTTTTGTATTATTTTAAAGAAATAGACAATGAAAGTGCATTCTACAAATTAGATAGAAAACAGGGCATTTGTATTCTGTCATGTTCATTATGCGCTTTTTATTGTTGTGCATTTAAAAATACATGAACTTTTCAAAAAGACGTACATCGACCATTTATCAAGAATTGAAGTGTTTGCCAAGTTTTGTTAATCATGCATTTTTATTGTTGAAAGTGAAGAATAGTTTGTCGCTATTTCTGCTTTTGTATTTTGTAGCTTATATTCCTCCTACACAGAACTGGTGTGTCTAGCTGGCTTGTATAGAAAGTGGCCTAACTCTCTCTCTGTTTCTCTAGTCTTTAGTTATCGTTTTACATTAACATAGGATTCGAAGGTCTAATTATATATATTCTTGTCCTTTATACATTCTTTTACCTAGTTACCTTAAAAATAGAGAGGTTAAGATTCTGCATGTCGCCATGGGGCAACTTTATCATTGTGTCAATGCTTGTATACAGATTTGCATGAATAGGGAAGTAAAATGTGTAAACAAGGTAGTTGTTGAGACTAAGGATTAAATACGTATATTTGTCTTGGTGTATAATTGACTTTTATTTTTGAAAATATTTTCCTGCTACTTAGTGTAAAATTGCCTCTTTTTAGTTGGCATTTGAACTTGTTATGGTCCAATTTTCTAAGATTCAAATTCTTTTCATGCATTTTGTTAATTTTTGGTAATCTTGTCCTGGCTTTCTTTCCCAATAGAATTACTAAATTTATGATATCAACGCTATAGCTTGATGCATTTGTAAAGAAAGGAAAGCAAGTTTTTAACTTGTGTTACCATTGCTTCATTTTACAGCGTCACTTGCATATTGCAATGGGTGACATATAAAGATAAACCTTATTGCCCTATGTGCAAGCATCCTTTCGAGTTACTAAGCCTTCACAAATCACTGGATGGACGGTAATTTCGATACTTTTTCTAATATATAAAATGAGGGGTTTGTGCGTTTAACTAAAATATTATACTTTTATTGCAGAATTCATGATTTTATGTTTGAAGAGAGTATTTATCTGTTACTGTGTGCTCCTTGGTTTGCACCTTTGATAGTTGATGAAAATGAACATATGATAAGTCATGAATCTGAAAATCATTATTATCAATATGAGGATGATTATATTGATGATGATGACAACTTTGAAGAAACATACCTTACACGTAACGTTACAACAGAGCTTTGTTTTGGAAATAGAAGGTGGGGAGATGGTGGTTATGTCAGGGCAGGACGAAAGGAAGCAAGACCAACAATAAATAGGCAAGTCATGCGTGATACTGATGTTGGCCCTTCCGGACCATCAATGGGGAGGCGAGCCAAGAGAGCGTTAAAACGTGAAGCAGCTAAACATTTGCGGGGATTAGGCGATAATAAGTGATTAAATATTTTACAGTGATTTCTTGTCTGATAAAATTTGTAGGTAGTGATTTGTACAGTTGTGACTCTTAATTTTGTTGGAAATACGATTGCAATGACAATATAGTTCCATGAATGCTTGTAATTGTTGCATCCTGTTTTTTAGTAGAAATGTGACTTCAAGTACATCCATTGGGATTTATAATGTTTCACATGCCCTTTAATCTTAAAGAAGGTTTATTTGATTTACAGGAATTAGGTGGGTTTCTTTTTTGGGGGCAATTTTTGCATTTATTATTATGAGTTAGTTACAAGATTTCTAACTTTTATAAATTAAGCTATAAATATTCTTGGATGTAACTACAAATAAACAGTATCAAAAAGTTTATATAATTTTCATTAAAATTTGAATCTTTTAATGAATTAAAAAAGTTCAGCTATTACGATGAAAACTCCGACGGAAGAATCGGAGCGGTTGGTCGTGCAGGAAAGGGCACCTGCATCGTGCGAAGGAAGGACGGAGATGCTGGACGACGATGGCGGAGTAATGATGTAGCTGTGTTGCACAGGGGAAGGGAAGGACAGCGAGTCGCGCGGTGGCGGGCAACTTGGGGAAAGTAGATTCGGTCGCAGGAATTGATTCCTCAACCTACTCGAGATAAGAATTCAATTTTTAACATTCACATGATAAAATGATATTTCATCAAATGCTACCATTCTCTTTGCAAATCGATCATACATTTAGATATTCACAATTTACCGTTTAACATAGTCAGTTGAGTTAGTAAAGTATAGAACAATCTATTTTACTATTATTAATTATGAAGACCCGATAATGACACTCAATATATAATTCAAGATAAAAGATTAAAATAAAATCATTATCATTAATATAACGTTACTTGAAAAGTATACTTTTTCAAAGTTAATATTATCGATATAATCATTATCATATTGATAATAATAATTTTCACATTCATTATCTTTCTTCTTATCAACTAAGTAGTAAAACACGGATAAACACTTTCTTCAAATATAAAATCATAAATTTTATAATGAAAGTATAATATTTTATTTAAATATATAAAATAAAAAGTTTATGTATTTAAATAAAATATTATATTTTCATTATAAGATTTATAATTTTATGTTTGAAAAAAGTGTTAATCTATTACTACGAAGATATGATAAGTAATAAATGTAAAAATAATTATTATCAATATGACAATAATTATATTAATGATGATGATTTAGAAAAAGTATACCTTACAAGTAGTAATAGTTATCTTGATGATGATGGAAAAAGTAAGAAGATTCTTATATATTGAAGCCAGAGAATATATTCAAAAACCAAGGTTGACAATTAACTACCAAAAACCAAATCAATATATTCAAAATAAATTGATCTAACAATTTTCTCAATCAAGAACATTTTGATTTACCAAAATAGTAAATATTACATATATTTTATAATCATTAAATATTACATATATTACCATCCATTTCTTACGTATATGTTAATCATCATTTACCCTGAAAATATACCAGAATGGACACCTTTATGACCCATTTTATTTAACCTTGAACAGGAGCAGCGGCTGGTCCCGCGGCGAAGGGCTCCTGCGTCGCGCGAAGGAAGGACGGAGATGCTGGACGACGACGGCGGAAGAACCGGAGCAGTGGCTGGTCGCGCGGGGAAGGGCACCTGCCTCGCGCAATTTACTTGTTTCTGTGGCACGAGTAAATACTGAACAGATAAAATTTTTAGATCGTTGCGGAATCATCCGAAGTCGCTTGCACCTTCTCGCTAAAGCCGCCGGAGTCACTTGCTTTCGCTGCCAAATCGTCATTTGTATGGCTACATGAATCTCTAATATCTCAACTTATCTTTTGTGCAATCATTAAAATGTTTGTCAAATATAACTACACCATCTTTTTCTAATTTCATTATCCTTTACTAAGAATATCTTTTTCATCTTCAATATACTTTGATGCAAATTTTTAGTTCCCGATGATAAAGAAAAAGGTCACCCATTAAATTCCCTACTTAGACTCAAGCTTAACGTAGGTTGGATGCTACACTACAGATTAAGAAGTTTTGCTGGTAAAGACGTGTTCTCAGCTACCAACTGCTTGAGGAAAACATGGAAATTGAGGGTCCTAGAAGACAAGTGAGTTGTGTATATTTTCTACATAACGTATTAAGTATAAGGGATCACCAAACCAGATAGATATTTATTGAGAATGGAGGAAACACCAAGAAATATGTGGGGCTGCCGGACTTATTAAATTCTCTAGTAACTCACGTAAATGATATGAATGTAAACGTGCATATGGCACCAATTTCCTTTGTTGTAGGGAAAGTTGTGCACATTCGTTGTAAGATTTGGTCACTCGCAATAAAATAAAATTGAAATTTAGACACCAAACAATTGGTTAAGTTCTGTGAGTTCTCAATAAAATTAATTATATACACTTAGACATTGAAAATATGAATCCTACTTTCTGCAACATCACTTTATTGTCCATGTGAGAGAGAGCTCACCTGTGAAAGTGGATACAGGGCAGGAAACAACAGCAGAGGAGATCTAGGACAACTTTTTCTATGACAAGGTCATCCTACCTCTTATAAAAGCAAACTCATTTCACAAAAAGTGTTTGGGACAACCCAAATTTTTGGTAACGAAATGAGCCTGTAAGTAGCCCAGTCTCTTGAATTCTCACAATGTTATTATTACTTAATTAAACATTATCTACATATACTGCAAGTCCACACAACCTCTAGAAGTCTGCTAATATTTTGTGTTATTTTTATATGCTTTGAACTAAGCTATTATTTGTAATAACTAAAGATGATTTGGGTAGGAATTAGGTGCATGCCATATGGTTAATTTATTATTGTTTATTCATCAATGACATATATGTTGCATGATATTAGGATTACATCCAATTATCAGATCAGGTGACCAAAAAACTAATATGGATCAGCAAAAAATTTCAAATCTGGATCAATCCAGAGAACCATGCTCTCCCATTCCTTCTTTTTTGTTCTTTTTTTTAATGTAGTGTTTGTTCAACCGTCAGCATCCATTTGGTCTTGTATGGAATTTAGTTGAGTCTCAAGAGAGAATGTCTCAACGTGATTATCCCCCTAAGTTTTTGTAAAACCTAGGCAACTATGCCATCTTTGTACTGTTCCATTAACCTGTCACATTTGTGCTTAAAGGTGAATGCTGACTTATAATTGGTTACCTTTGTCCATTTGGAGTATGTTGCTTCACTTTTAAACTTTGTAAGTTCCTTTGTGTGTCATCGTTGATGGTCATTCACTTTTAAACTTTGTAAGTTCCTCTGTGTGTCATTGTTGATGGTCATTCACTTTTAAACTTTGTAAGTTCCTCTGTGTGTCATCGTTGATGGTCATAACTGTCAAGTGTCGAAGGCAATGTGCATAAAATTCTTATATTAAATAAAAGGTGATTTTTTTTTCAACAAGTTAACAATAACTAACTGGTTATGCAGAAAACATACATCAAATGGTTCAATAACTAATTACAGATCACTTGACAAAGTAACAAATCACTGGCTTTCTTTATCATCTCAATTTAAATTTCCTTTTGCATTTTAAAATATAATGTAGACTAATGCAATGAATATCAGATTAAGAAGATAGCCGCACCCTTTGACCTTTTTTATGGCTGTTGTAAACTTGTAATTTAGTTTAGTTCAACTTGCAGTGAACCAGGTACTGATCTGTCACTAAGAAGTGCTAGGATCTTCTGAACATTCCATTTGATAGCTTTTTTTTTCTTTCAAGCAGCTGATACAATGTTGAAGGTTATTCATGCTTTGCTAATTGTGTGGAGAATTTTTGCTTTGGGCATTATTGCATAAATTTGTTTTAACAAATTACATAATTACTTTTTCTACCAGGAAGCAATTTTCAAGAATTCTGAAACGGAATTCAAGGTAAAAGAACATATTATTAATTCATTCTTCTTCCTGTTGGATCTCAAACTGTGCCATTGTTTGGTCCAATGATAAGGTTACCATATTGCAACATATAGGGCCACACATTCAACCTTTGGTAAACAGGCCGTCCCACTTGTGAAAGTAAGACCAAGATGTTGTCTGGTATGATAGGAGATCCCTATGATCAGACCTTTGGTATGATCAGTCTGCCCCACTAGTGGAGGTTACCATCAAGTTATTTTTGATTGATTTTGTAGTTAGATTAATTTTTTTGAATGTTTACTGCATTAATGTTTCCTTGTAACTATTTCCACCTGAAGGAACATAACACACTGCATCTTCTGGTATATATGTCGTCCATTGGCAGGCACTCTGTTGGGAGGCCTACTCCTGCTACATCACTTGATATGAAAGCATCCGCCTTTGACCCAAAAGAGAAGCTATGGACAAAGTTCCCACCGGAAGGATCCAAGTACACACCTCCACATCAATCTTGTGACTTCAAATGGAAAGACTATTGCCTTGTTGTATTTGGGTTAGCTTGTATGTAAACCTGAGGCGGCTACTTCATGTTCTTCTTTCAACATTAGTATAAAATTCTGATTTTGTATGTCATACATACATACAAGATAGGACCCTCTGCAAGCTTTTCAAGGTTGATCCTGTTGATTATATGATATCTATATGTGGTAACGACGCTCTTCGAGTGCTTTCATCACCTGGGAAAAGTGGAAGCTTTTTTTACCTGACTCACGAGGATCGGTACATGATAAAGACAATGAAGAAATCTGAAGTAAAGGTGAATGGGACAACCATCGTTTCTGTTCGGTATTTACTCGTGCCACAGAAACAAGTAAATTGCTGATCAAGTGTAAATGACAGGTACTTTTGAAGATACTTCCAGAATATTACAACCATGTTCGCTCCTTTGAGAATACATTAGTAACAAAATTTTTTGGCCTTCATTGCGTCAAATTAACTGCATTATGATACCCTTGCCATCTAAAGTTCACACTAGGATTTGCTCGTGGTGATCCACGTAAGTGGCAATGGAAAGAAAAGGTATTAGTCTAGGTGCTACCCTTTTTCAACTTTTTGTGTTGCCTCTTTTGATCTGCTCACATGAAATCCTCTGCCAACTCTTGTAGGGATTTTGTGGTTGATGCGATCTGTTTGTTGGAGGTTATGTTCTCTGACACCATAAGGCCTTTGTAACTCCTGCTTGCCTTTCCTTGTTAAGCCTCTCCAACTCGTTTTACCGTTTCTGGATGAGCAATGTGGGAAAAATAGTGAGATGAGGAAGATGACGAAGAGCAATGCATAAGTAATTAATTAATTTAAATTTCTAAAAAAATTTTCCTATCCATGTAAAATCGCTTCTTGAACAATCAGTCTAGAGATTAGTTACGATAAGACAAATAAAAGAATACTTTATGTTGCTGAAGGTTTACAAAGAAGAAGTGCATAACATCTGTCATGTGTATTGTAAATGTCTTTCGTAAAAGCGGGAAACTACAATAAGATAATTATTTCAGGTCAACATCATATGTAATAAATATCAAACGATTCAAGTTTGAGCTACATTGTTATTTGTTATTCCAAATTTCCAATGATGTTGATGAATTAACGAATAGGTTCATTGAGTAATTTAGCTTGTTTGCAATTTAAGGGGTATTTATGCATTTAAAAAGTTTACTTTCAAAAGTAATTCTTAAAATGAAAAATTCAAAAAAAGATTGTAAAGTTTATTGTAGTATTAATTATAAAGATAAAATACAATAACACCTCACATATAACTTAAGACGAAAGATCAAAATAAAATCATCATCATCAATATAATGTTACTTGTAAGATATACTTTTTCAAAGTCATCATCATCATCATCTATTGACAATAATGATTTTCACATTTATAATTTATCATATCTTCTTTTTCATCAACTATCAAAAGTACAAATCATGAAATATGTAGTAATAGATAAACACTCTCTTCAAACATAAAAGCATAAATTCTGCAATGAAAACACAATATTTTATTTAAATGCACAAACCTTTTATTTTATACATTTAAATAAAATAATATACTTTTAATACAAAATTTATGATTTTTTGTTTGAAGAAAGTATTTATCTGTTACTATGTATTTCATGATTTACACTTTTGATAGTTGATGAAAAAGAAGATATGATAAGTGATGAATGTGAAAATCATTATTATCAATATGACGATGATTATATTGATGATGATGACTTCGAAGAAATATACCTTACAAATAATGTTATATTGACGAAGATGATTTTATTTTCAACGTACTATATTGCCTTTTTACCTTCGTAATTGATAGTAAAATAGGCCGTAAATTACTTTACTAGCTTAATTGCCTATGTTACGTCGTGAATACTCAAGTACACGATCGATTTACAGTGAGAATGGTAGTATTTGATGAATATAATGAAATTTGATTTCTGCATTTTTAAAAGTTAAAAATTGAATTCTTATCTCGAGTAGGCTGAGGAATCAATTCCCGCGACCGCGCGACGCAGCTCGCAGCTCGCAGCTGCCCTTCCACTGCGCGAGCGACCAGCCGCTGCTCCGGTACTTCCGCCGTCGACGTCCCGCATCTCCGTCCTCGACGCAGGTGCCCTTCCCTGCGCGACCGGCCGCTGCTCCGGTTTTTTCCGCCGTCGTCGTCCTCCAGCATCTCCGTCCTCGACGCAGGTGCCCTTCCCTGCGCGACCAGCCGCTGCTCTGGTTCTTCCGCCGTCGTCGTCCTCCAGCATCTCCGTCCTCGACGCAGGTGCCCTTCCC